>JAUCMS010000034.1:2031622-2042806 GCA_032357445.1 Enteromius radiatus | reverse complement strand
TCATTGGATTGATTTGACACACATTCAGAGCCGACACGCTGGAGGGCGTTCCCAAAGCGTCATGTGACGCAGCGTCTTAATTAACATTAATTAAAATGTTGCTATTAGCATAACTTTTTATTTTAATATATCAGTAAATATTAAATGATATTAAATGCCTTTTCATTACTAGTTCATGTCAACATGTTTAACTGTTAATAAATAAACTGTTAACACTTTAAGGAATAAAGTGGCAATTATAAATATATGAGGTTTCCTTCGGTTTTTCTTTTTTAAGGTTGTCATACAAAGGTCTTCATACAAAGTTTCAGCATAAAAGCTGGTCAAAACAACTTTCCTGAAATGCAGAATGGTTTCAAGCCAATGTTTATTTACAAGACCACTGCTAACTTCACCAAGCAGTCACACTCTAGTTGGCCGGATGGCCATGACAGACAAGCTACACGAACAAAAACAAACCTGAAAGAGGTTTCTGTTTCTAAATACATCCATGTGACGGCTAGACGTGGCCATGAATGCTCTTCAAATAAGATTTAAACAACCCATGTGATGAAAAACTACTATAAACTATTGGAAGCAGTGCATCCTGCTGGGACGAGCCAAAGCCCCCTGCTGCAGGCACAGAATCAATGGATCTACTCATGTGACTGAAAAACGCCACAACCCATCCCCATCAACGACAACGCAAAGAAGCTTAAAGAAAAAAGAACATTTCAAATTAAAGAAGACAATAATGTGAGGGTTTTAAGCATCAAATAAGGAGCGTGTTATGGATTCAAAGAAAGATGCAACACAGGCAAAGTTTGAGAGGTGCGGCCTGTTAACAGGCAATATACACAGAGCCACAGAGCTTTCAGAAGTCAGTCCAGGCACGTTAGAAGTTTGAGCGTAGCCTGTGTGTGTTTGTGCATGAAAGGCTTGAAGTGTCTGTGATCTTCCCTTGCGATTCTTGGCTCTATTCAGCCATTTAAAAGCTGTGAGATGTACAGTACAACATTTTTGGAAGAGTTTCATATAAAGACCACATGCTTTCCACATTAATCGCATTTTATCTTCACAGGAAGATACTTTTGAAACCAAAAATTATTTACTTGGGTATCTTGGTACGCACAAAAATAAACCAACATTTAACACTTATTGGGAAGAATGCTAAAACCAGGGCCCAAATTTGCACTTTATAAAATAATTTTTGTCCCTAAATGAAGCATAATTTAATGTTTGCATGTTTCTGACATGTAGCACTGGTCATTGTGCCAGTCTCTTGTTAATGTCAAAAAAGCATCAAGATGTATAACATTTATGATTTGTTCCTCTTTTTTTTTTTTTTTAGTACAGCATAAAGGGAATAATCTTCAAAGCACAAATGAAGACATTTTTAATGAAACCTAACAAACACATAACCATAGTTTGATGCACGAGAACGAACCTGACTGATTCTTGTACATCAAATGTGCTTGCGTGAGGTGAAAACTACCCTTATTTTATATAGCAATAAAAAGAGATCATGCCATCATATAAAATGATTGTTTTTCTTCAAAAGACATTCGGATTTATTTGGATTATGTGCTTGAACTTTTTGAAAAGGAATGTTTTTTTAATGGGGAAATCTCTCAGGTTAAAAATTTCTTCCTTTGTGTTTCAGAGATGAATCAAAGTCTTATGGATTTGGAATGCTGAGTTTTGTAAAGCCCTGTTCACACTACACATGACACGCAGCGACGCAATCCCATTCATTTTAATGGAGAGCTGGCGATTTCCGGTGACAGAAGCGACCGTTGGCGACCAGATGTGGGCGTGTCCAGCAACGCGACAAAGTTCAGAATCTCTCGAATTTATGTGAATGAAGAGCGACTTTCGGAAGCGACAGTCAATAGGAAAGAAGACTATAGTGCTCATGTGATCATTCTCCTTTCAGCTCCAGCAGTGATGCCATTAGCAGTTGTCCTGTTTTATATGACATGTCCCTATAAATGAAAACATTCGGCATGGAAAGGAGTGGCCAATATCGTGGTGATTCCAAGCAGGTTTTTAATGAACTAATAGGATGTAAAATTAGTAAAAAAAAAAAAGGACTCTGTTTCTCATTTATTTTTGTTTGTATGTATGGACATATGTATTACGTTACTAAGCAACCAGTAATGAGAACGCCCACTAGCAACCTCATCACCAGCCTCTGGCTGCTAGTGTAATGGGGCTTAAGGGAAGAAAAAAAAAACAAAAACAATGACAAAATGAACAAGATATCAGGTTGCAACATAGGCTCATTGGAAATACTTGCCTCTACCTACATTTCTGCGAAACACAAAAAAAATCGGTGCGATTTCCAGTCTATTATTAAAGCCAAATTTTCGCATAATTACTACAGGAAAATTACTTTATAAATCCAAATCAATTTTAACATGCTGCAAGATTTGAAAACATATCACGAAACACAGCATTAAGGTAAAGAGCTCCCATACCGTTCTGCTCAAATCTCTATACGAAAGTTAAAATAGCACACATGCATCAACAAATGTTTTTATATCACTTTTGCACTATCGAGTAGGTGTAGGGTTGGATTTGGTGTAGGGGACATTTCCTACACAACAAAGAATTAACTTTTAGTGACACTCAGATATTTGAATTATGAACCACCGCAATACACACCTGAAGCAAAATAACGCAAACACAGCAATGCATGCCTATATCAACATAAACATGTGCCAGGGTCAGGTATTGAACCAATGTTTTAGTGCCACTCATTGGGCGTTTAACTTTGAAACTGCCGCAAAACAAATAGTAAAGGTACGTAATTACGGTGTTGTAGAAAAGTGTTTAGAGGCACATATTTCGAATGAGCCTGAGCTGCAAGATATGCATTGCAGCACACAACCAGCAACCAATTTGTTTCATGCACTTGCAAAAGCAACTTTTTACATTTGGCGCTTGAGCAAGTTTTGGGTCCCGATTAAGAGGAAAAAAAGACATTAAAAAGATCCTCCCTGCTTTTGCAAGAACCTTGTCAAAGATGGCCTGGCAAGAGTGTGCAAGAAAACAGCAAACAGCTCTGCCAGTCAAAACACTGGGCCCCAGACAAGACAGGCACTCGGGTCTCTGTGCATGTTGGCGAGCACGTCACATCTGGATGAAAGAATCGGCGTGTGCCCTTTCATTCACACGTGGGACAGCTCCCCCCACACCGCCTCTGCTGTGAGAGACTCTCGGTGTTCTACGCTCATTCCTCTTATTGTCATTCTAATTAGCTTTCATGAAGGAGAAAAGCCAAGCTCGCACACACACAGAGAGGCCCGGCCTTAGACAAGCACAGAAACTGTGCACAGAAAACAACATTCACAGGTGCCAAGCCAGATTTTGGTATCAGGGTGCTCCATCGTCCTTGGACCCAGTGAGTAAGCTACATCATTGAGGACCCTGTGAATACACATGTACTAGTACTAATGTACTCTAATACACAATCACACTCGTGTGCAAACACACTCATCGGAGGTGCGAGATGGAGAACTGGTGAATCCCAGTGAGAGAAAAGAGAGGATCAGGTTGAGACAATCACAGCAATGACGAGAGGGACAGACGGGTGGGGGAAGCTACCCACCTCCCAACACAAACTAATGCCACAGAACACACACACATACACACTCAGAAAGCCTTTAAGGAAGGCATAAATACATGATGCTGTTGGACTGTCTGCTCATAGTAATAAACAGGTGTTTTTTTTAGTTAAACAATGTCATGTCACTTATTGTAAAGGAATAAATTATAAAAAAAAAATTCAATGCATTAAAAAAACTATGATGACCATTGTCTAAATTAATTTTGATATAACTGGTTTAACTGATGAAACGGGAATATCACAAACATCAATCGTAGGACTTACATGGCAACTTTACAGTATATTTATCTTGTTTTGACATGGTTAGTTCTGGATTTAAATGCATCAAATTAAATATGTTGTCATCCTGAATATGGTATATTTAATATGCAAGAAATATTATTTTTATATTTGATGGTTACAGCACTTGACATTTTTAGATTAAAGACAGGATACATACAGGAAACCGATAGGCCTACATAGCCAAAAGTGAGAGAGAATATTATTTTGCAGAAGCTTGTAGAAGTTTCTTTTTGAAAGTTTTCCAAAACTTCATCACACCAACATGAATACAAAAAACACATTTAAAAACTTTGCAAATGCATTTTTAACTAGATTTTCGAAAGCGTTCTCTTTTTCATCACAGGCATCCATCATTTTCAGACATACTAATTTGTCGCTGACCAATAAAAGAATTATGAAAATTATGCAATGCAACATGCAGTGCACGATTGTGCATAATAATACATTCTCATAATTTAATATGCTCTCTCTTATGCCCATGTTTTAGTTTCTCGATTAATATAAGATCATAAAAATGTATGCATAATACAAGCATAGAAAAAAAAAAATCAGACACAGCTCGTCAAACTGCAGGACACTGCCGTTATTCCTTCATATTTTACTATGTGAGAACCATTTCTGTTTATTGAGACAGACATCTATATTTGTAGCCTCTGGATAACTAATTTTGTGCAGCAAAAATCCAATTACCAAAAGAAAATGAGACTGCATGATGTGAAATCCCAGTCTTTGAGAATCTGAACTGAACCCCAACATCCCTAGTGACGCCATCAAAGACATTTAGATTCCATAAATCCTCCAGGATTGGGAATCACTCCCTTCAATATGAAAGGAATTTTACTACTCTAAACATCTTTCTAATGTTATTTCTTGCCAGTTGCATCATCCTCCTCCACAGATGGAGAAAATCGAGCAAATTAGAGCTCCCCATCTGTAAAAACCCAATGATGGCTAAATTATTTGTTAACTGCCACATGAGCGCGCATTATCAAGGCGCTGTCAGTTGGATAGTCTAACAAAAAGGGAAAATTCTGTCATCATTTTACTCACCCTCATGTCATTCCAAATCTGTACACATTTCTTTATTCTGTGGAGCACAAAAGAAGATATTTTGAAGAATACTGGTAACCAAAAAAAGTCAATAGAGACCATTTGGTTACCAACATTTTTTTCAAAATAAATAAATTCCTTTAAATTCCACAACAGAAAGAACGTGATACAGGGGTTCGAGTCACATGAGAAGTAAATGACGACAGAATTTTCATTCAATTTTTTTGGTGTACTATCTCTTCAAGTTCATGGAAAATGGCAGCTGACAATCCTCAGCGAGGCACTTCCTGACTTTTCCACGTTGCACCTTAAAGATCTGGAGACAAGCCAGGACAAGGTTTATGGGAATTCCCTGGTATGGGGAAGCCCTCCTGCAGGTGGAAGAAAATTACCTGGCTAAGCAGGGCCAGAACGTGTATCTCATGAGTGCCGTTCAAAGATATCAATCCCTTGTAAAACTATGATATTTCATATTATATCAATCCTGAATGAAGTGAAAGCATCCCGAGGTTACGGCTAATAGAATGACTGATAACGTGGTTTCAGTAGCGTGGACTTAACATCACTCCCTACCCCCCAGCTGTAATAGCTTAATTTGTCACCCTGACACACATACAAACACACATGTGCACGCACACACACTCACTCGGCTCAAACACCTCATTAATGCCCAGCAGCCCATTATCTGAGGAGGAGGGGATGAACGCTTAAATTCAGTGCAGACAATTTGAATACGTAATGGGCTAAAGATATAATCACTAAATCTAATTCGACAATTAGAACGGATTCCAGTTTTACACACTTGACACAACTACGCTACTCCAATCTGAAAATGGAAGGAAACTTCATTAGATCAGATATTGCTTGACTACATGTGACAGCATTTTGCATACTCTAATAGTGGAATTTGTGGGGGTCGAACGATGCTTTAGGAGACACGGCGGCCATGGTTATCCCCCTCCTCGTCGCAGGTCTTTCATGTCTGCACTGAGACAACAGGCATAGAGACACAAGAGGCTCCCTTGGGTTAACCAACACCCCCACCTCTTCCCAGAGCTCTTGACAAAGCCTTTCCAGTTGCCAGTCTGACCCAGTAACCTGGCGAGCAGCTCGGGGGTGTTGAGAAGCCTCTCCCGGGCTTCCGACCGCAAGCACAGTCTACTGTTTGTGTCCGGAGCGAGTGCCTTTCCTGTCCCGCTTCTGGAGATGTTTTAAACGGGGCTGATTGTGGCAAGCAGGCGCTGATGGGGAGGTGTGCTACGGCTGAATGTGCTAATCCGGTTAGACACAGGCATCTTTCTTTACAGCCGTTTCACTGGAATGCACCCCCTACCAAAAATCCACCTAGGTCGTACAGTGTGACCGCACGCCACTGCCAATTTAAATAGCTGCAAATAACAATACTCTCCAAAAAAAACAAAAAACAAAAAAACGCTGGACTGCAAATGTTACAAAACCCAGGAATCGCATCCAAACTATGACACTTTTCTTAAATTACGACTCATAATTGTGCTTATGAACATGCCTGCTGCTATAATTATATAAATGCTCCCAATCTAGTCGGGCAAGGCCCTAAGGGTGGCGTCACTGCAAGCTACAGTTCCTTCTCCATTTCAGGCGAAGGTTTAGGAGCTCATGAAATATTGAGGGAGTATGCAGGCGGCTGAGGGGTGCCGTGAGTTTTTTGCTGCACGACTCAACAATCAGGTCTAATTAAAGCATTGCGATTTTTAGGCGTCAGGAGGGGTGAGGAAAAACACATTCATCTTACCCCCTGGTTCCCCTTGAAGCAAATTGCCGGCTGATTTGGTAAGGACCCCTGGGGAATGAAGAAAAAAAGGTAGAAGAGGTTGGTTAGCATCTACTGTTATTATATAAAGGATTAGAAATCAAAGATGAAATCTTGGAAATGAATTATCTCTAGCTGATTTTCAAGGTGGGAACCATTATTATGCATCTAGGTCCTTTTTGACCCGAAACTATTTTTGGTACGAGAACCAAACTTGCAAAATGCTCGACTATGATATGTTCGAAATTAAATGACTGAATTCATATAATTCATATAAGATGTGAATTTTCCTAAATATCTTCTATGAATAAAAAAGCGGTAATGCAGTAATTACACAATAATACAGTAACATTCAATAATATGACATTTTTGAGCATTTACTGATTAATGGAAAGTCACTGATCAGATACAACATGATTGAAGTTATGACTGTTGAAGTTATAAGCTTATGTTCCACCAAGTTCATGCAAATGAAAGACGTATACAGATTGATGTATAAATGCATTATGAGATTTAGCAAAACAATGCTGTTTTGTACCAGCCTTAAATTCAAGTAAGGCAAAAGTAAATATGTTGTCATCATTTACTCTTTCCATTGGTCCAAATGTAATTTCTATGAAAAAAAATAATAAATTTTGAGAAAACATTCTTGTCCAATTAATTCAAATCAATGGGGCCCCCATCAACACAATTTATCTTTCATTAAATTTTTCAAATGTTCTTTTAGCAAGTCATACAGGTTTCGGAATGTCATTTTCTTAACCGTTTACCCACAATGCCAGCATTTCCACAAATTTTGTTTAGGTACTAACTTCAGTGAAATATCATGCCTACCTATTAGCCTACCTTCACAGTAATTACAGTCTCCTCTTACTTGCTTTCCCCCGTTGACAGAGGCACAGTTCTCTCCTGTATTAATTCATGCAGACTACGAGTGAGGGGGGTTGTTTCTGAGAGAATGAAAGGCTAGCTGTCACTGGCCTCTCGGCAGTGTCATGGTTCTGCTTGTGTGAGCCTAAAGATCAAGGCCAGGCTTTGCTAATCTGCACTGGAATGTGTCCGATTAATAAATCTCGACTTGAAAGACCTTACATGAGTCAATCAAATGTTATTGTGTGAGGCGTGGATGAGTGTTAGGATGGTGAGTTTGTGAAGACTTGCAGAAGAAGTGGGGGTGGGACAGGGGCAAACATCATGGGAAAAGCTTTTAGCCACCAAATGTTGAATTGAGCTCTTACCACTAATTAGGACTAAAGTAAAGTTACAAAAAGCATTTAATCTTTTTTTAAGGTGCATCGGATAAAAATCAAGCAAGCCTGGACATTATCTACCCTGTGGTGTTTATCCACCACAAAGTGTGTACAAATAGGCTTTTATATAACCATCTCCTGCTCAGCTTTTAACACTAAGCTCGGTCCAACGTCCAGGAGCACTAACGACAGATATACAAAACAGACTCATTCGCATCACTAACGTAAATTGCTGAGAAACAAGGAAGGAAAAAAACCGAGGCTTCCCCCAGCATAGCTCAAAACCATTAAGCAAGGTCAAAAGATAGCACTTATTATCTTCAAGGTACAGCTGGAGCTTTAGTCAACAAGCATGTTTATCTATTATGGATGTTACAGGGAGAGGCTGGCATGTCACTCTACACATACAGTGCAGCTCAAGTTGCTTATTAAAAAAATAAGGGCTTATTGGTTCTGCGTTTGCTGTCATGTGGTCGGATTAGTGGCTAAACATTACTGAAGGGGGTGGTGGTGCTGCAGTAGCTAACTTGAACTTTGTTTTTTTTTTTTATTCTGGTGCAGTGAAAGCTTCTAAGAACATAATGAGCACAGTTCAGAGGAGGACACTGACTATCTAATGACCTGACTTGACCGTGTCTTTGGTATTAATATGACGAATGGTCTTTGTTATTGTTCTTTTCTTTCTTCTGACCTCATTTGTAATTAATAAACATACTAATACTTAAAACAAAACATGGGTCATCATGTGTCAGACTGACTAGATAGCCAATAAATGATTACTTGCCTACCATAAAATCAACTTCAATTTATATTTCATGCAATAATGTGCATAACTAGACCTGGAACTGAACATTACAAAGTATAACACAAATAAAAAAAAACATAGTAGAGGACATTTTTTTGTCACTGCATTGTGAATTTTAAGGCATTTTTACCACCATAATGTGAAGCACTGACAGACTGCATTATTGTGACTTATAATTATTAAAAACATTAATAAACAAATGGAGCAGTTATAAAACTATATATTTACTTCTACTTTTCACTCTTTCTACTAGGTCACATATGATTGACAATAGAACATTCATTATCGAGCTCCTGTTGCAAGCGCGAGGAAGTCTTCTCGTATTCTCATTGGGTCAAACGACATTCTACACCGCCTGACTGACCAATGAGCGATGACATCGGGACGGCGTCCAAGCGTTTAAAGGACTAACAACAATAAGATAGAGCACGCCAACAAAAATACACCTTTATCGTCCAATCATCTACAAGAAGCGCTTGGGTTGAGATGAAGCTAACTGGCCAAGTGCCCCGTCCAGCTGGCGTAGTCTACACGTTTTACCGCTGAGGTATTGATATTACTGGAATCTGTGCTGTCGACCCGACGGTGACAATGAGAAGTGTATTGATTACTCAACTGCGTTTAACTTACAAAAAGACGGCTTACAATGAATTACCTATACGTGAAGCAAACGTGACATTTAAAGGCACAGTTCACCTAATATAAATTAACGTTAACTCATCCGCATGTTGTTTAAAACCCCGGCTGGCTTTCTTTCTTTCACTGAACACAAAAGGAATCGTTATTGACTGACAGCCTTAAGTCCCCGTTCACTTACATTGCATGTTTTGTTTTTTTCATACAATGAAAGTGAATGGGGACTGAGACTGTCATTCTATAGAACATGTTCCTTTTGTGTTTTGCGGAAGAAACAAAGTCATGGAGGTTTGTAACATAAATAATGATTAAAAAAAAACATAATTTGGATTTAACTATGTCATAGGCCTAATCAATTCAAGAACCAATTATAAACTTAACCTTAAACACCACCTATAAAGACAATACTAGGTTACATGCGCTTTTATTTTTCTGAATAGTTCACTAAACCTCTGCAGTAAACTGAAACGTTACTCTCGAATATTAGTCAAATAGAATATTTCATAGGGAAATGAAAAAGGCAGCAATCTTAATGGCTATTTAAATTGCTAAATGCTACTCAATGTTTATAGTTCATAAGATCGAGCTTGAGCCTTGAGCCCCTCTCAGACCGTAAGATCCAGTTTTGAGTGTTTTGAGTAAAAGAAACAATTCCCATATTCGGTTTAAAATGAACTTAATTATAATAAGTAATGCTGTGTTGAGCATTAAGACAGTGTCATGTTACAATTCGTATCATTTGTCAGAAGGAATAAAGCGGCGACTTTGAATCTAAAGTGGAAAACAGGAGATTTCGTAAAGCCTATTGTATCTGGCTTAAGAATAAAAACACGACTGATATTTTCTATTATTTTGTAACTTAATGGCTTGTAAAGCAAAACAAAATAAAGCGAACTTTAACGGAACAGTACCAACTGGATGTGTCCGATTTCCTCCTGTTACTCTCTGTCCCTGGTAAGACAGCATATGGCACCTACAGCGACGGACTCAGCTTAAATAAACCAACACTTTACAAACAACTAACGGGAGGAAATGTTTTGAAGTTCTGAGTTCTGAACTTTTCTTTCTGACCCATTGAGGTCAGTGGCGCAAATAAACACGAAATAAAACTAAATGCGTTACCTTGAGATTCTTATAAGCTTCCAGCGTCCGGATGGCCGTGTCGGTTAGCTTGACGTGAAAGATAGTTTTATTGGGAATGCTTTTATTAATCTTTCCACAGGAGAGTCCATACCGATGCTCCTGTCTCAACGCTGCCATGTCTGGAACTGAGGTGAACTGGCGACATTCTAGTCCAAGCGTCACTGTCCGCTGGGCGGGCTTACGACAGCGCGTTGTTGGGACGTCATAGACACACGCGCGCGCACACACAAGCATGTGCGCACAAACAATAATCATATGCATTTCAGAATTAGACATAGTAGTCTAGATCAGCTGACAAGGAATGCAATAGAAAAAAAACATTCCTAATTCTAATGGACAGCCTATACAGAGAATATTAAACACAACTTTAACTTAATAAAAAAAAATCCGTTTAAAATATTGAATAAAACATATCCAGGTCTCCAAATATGTAGATGTGCACCTGGTTGGTATTTGAAGATAAATAAAGTAAAGATGAATCCATGTTCTTGCAGTGCTAAGACCCTGCAAGCTCAAAACAGCATATACATATATATATATATATATATATATACACACATACACACACAAATACATTTATTTATTTTTATGTATTGTTTTTGTTTGAAAATTATATTTT
>JAUCMS010000034.1:2015815-2030252 GCA_032357445.1 Enteromius radiatus | reverse complement strand
CAGGTGTGTTTGATTAGGGTTAGATCCAAACTCTGCAGTGCATCGGACCTCCAGGGTAAGATTTGAGGAACCCTGATTTAGAGTATACCTCATTCATCAGGACTTGATTTGTAATGAGTTTGTTCTCTGAAACTCCCTTAATTTCCACCTTTCTTAAAAATGTTTGGGGGTTTTACATTTGGCGTTTGCAGAGAATCTAGTTTCCAAGATTCTGCAGTTGTAAGACTTGAGATTGCCAGTCTGATCAACAAACATTAGTCTTTTTTTTTTTAACCTAAACGCCAACGAGTCATTTTTAACCAGTTTTACAATTTTTTTCAAACTGCCATCAGCTTAGTGACTATTCACAAACAGAGCAGTATTACAGCTGTTCAAGAGCCATTATAAGGCACAGAAAGCAGTCCTGTGGCCTTTTTGCTAATCTTACTCATGCCATAAACAGTGCCAACAGCCTCTAGAGAAGGCAGAAAGCAAGTAAAACTCTCTTGTGTGTTTTATCTATAGAGACAAAACCAAGATCAGCATTCCCAAAGCTGCATATAAAGTCGCATGTATTTATACTGAATATTCAAGTTTACATTTAATGCACTAATGACACACCGCTAAAAGGCGCAATCATTTGATGTTTATGTTTCACTCAGTAAACTACCATTATTTTGACATTTCATCTGAAGGACAAGTAGGCTAAATGCTATGCATTGCCAGTCAAGTGTAACTGATTGACTGATCCATTTTAATATGTATTTGAGTGTGTTTTGTGGATTCAATACATGTAAAACAATCAAGTAAGGACACTTAAAGGCTTGTCTTGTCTTGAAATTACGCATGCCTCATTGATGTTTCGTCGACACTTGGCATGTTGCAAACCTGGAAAAACCTGTTCAGAGTGTGTTTTCTTCGGTCAATGCCCGTTCTCTTCATGAGAACATGGCAAAGGTTTTTCTCTGTACTTTAGTTTACATTTAGTTCGGCCAATATAATTAAAACAGGATTGGAATACACACCAAATTTGGGGGTCAGTAAGATGGATCATGTTACACTGAAGACTGAAAATACAGCATTGACATAACAGGAATGAATTACATGTAAATAATAAATAACAGTCTAATAATTTACTGTATTTCTAATTAAACAACCGAATCAGCCTTATGGAGGATAATACAAATCTTATCAAATCTAAAACCTGTGAATGTAGTGTATACTGCAAAATTATTTCGATTTATACAGTCTTTATTGAGAAATATGTCTACATTATAAACAAAAAAGCAGCCAGTCCCTGAAGTTCTCTTATTGGTGGATGCATTCATGGAAACTGCATTATGGGACGACGTGATGAAGTCATTAAGAAGCTTACAGACGTTGGGGCAGATTAGATTTTGCTCTTCTAATCCAACAGATTATCACTGCACACAACTCTATTGACCAGTAGGGCTTTACATTTCAACACAATTCTCATGCATTGATCATTTTCTGCGTTCCTCGCTGCAAAATATTTCAACAGGGATCCTTTTACAAAGTCTGCAGGACTTGGACTGACCACGGATGGGATTTATGTCATGTGGTGATGCAGTTCCTTGTCCATGTGGATGCCGTTCTTTAGATAATACTACACGCTGTCACTAATGGATACAGGTGCTCATCGGTTTGGCAGTTGAGAAGCAGCGACATCAATTTTTACAAACCTGGTGTGTGCTGGGAAGAAATTCAGCACGTTTAAGAAGAAATAAATGGTATCCATAGGACTGTGTGGGGAGATGGAACCAGAAGCTGAAGAAGCAGAGGAGACAACGTTGGAGTCTGAAATGTTTGTAAAAACAGTTCATGACAAACAGGAGGTGAAGAGCGAAGAAGCTATTTTGCAGCCTTGGCAGGTGTTTGAAGAACCAATCGTGGAGCTGCAGAGAATGAATATCACAGAAAAGAATGAAGATGGGAGTGAGATGAAAGATGTAATGGATAATAAAGTGGCTGAAGAGATGAGGTGTGTTGAAAATTTAAGCAACATGCCAACTGATGCTAATGACTCAAGCAGCAACCCAACCAATGCGCCCATCTCTTCAAATTCTCACACCAGCCCAGCTAAAACCAATAACTCTGACACAGAGGACCACAGAAAACTGACAAAGACACCCAGCTTTGGGAAAACAGTTCGTTTTATGGAAATTGAAACTGTGGAGGAAAGGGACAGCTCAGTGGACACTCTTTTTCCAGACTTTGAGATACAAGAGTGGACCACCACCAGCTTTGAGGAGCTGTTTTTGGCAGATGACTGGAAGGATATTACAGGTAAGATGTCCACAGTGACATATATTTGTTTAGTCTGAGTTCCAAAGGGGTTTGGAGTCAAAAAGACTCATCTTTGGTCATATTTACTGTTGTTTGGAGGGTTCACATGATTGGGAATTTCATATGAGGAAGAAAGTTCAAGATGGTCACAAGGATCCACCATGATGACCAACATAAAGCTGCTTGGTTTAAATGTAACTTCTTTAGGGCTATATGTGCTTCATACATCGCTAAACTCTTGATAATAAACAATGGACCTTTTGAACACAAGATTTCACCAGATTTCACCACAGTGACCCTAAATTGAGCGTGAAAAACATTTTAGTAATCTGAAGAACTTTGTTCTACTATAAAGAATTTTTTGTTCCATAGATGTAAAAAATTCATAATGGGATTATAGATGCTAAGAACCTTTATTTTTAATATTGCATGCTATGTTTTGGATGTAGGTCTACACCATGTGATGGTGATGTGCTGATGTCACCAAAAACTTCTTAAAGGGATAGTTCTCTCAATAATTCTATCATCCCTTATTTATCACATTGTTTCAAAACAAAGAAAAATGTCTCTTGTGTTTTGTCCAAACAATAAAAAAATACACAGATTCTTACTTTTTACACAGAAGTAAGAATCTTATAAGTTTTGGAATGACATGAGGGTGAGCAAATGATGACAGAATTTTCATTTTGGGGGGAACAAATGCTTTGACTTGCTTAACCAGAAATGCATCCTTGGTCAACCATCTTCACTAACAACCACATCCTCAAATTTGACACTCTTGCTTTAGAGTCTTGATGATCTCTTTCCCCTCCCCCTGTTTTCCCTCCACTACCCCAACTGCCTGTAGATGACCGTCTGGTAAGGAAGAAGGTGTTACAGGCCAGTCCCGAGAATGTCCTGACCCCGGCTTGGGGTCAAGAGGTCACGCTGAAAATGCAGGGTGTCCTAGAGGATAGGACCGTGGTGGAGAAAGACTGCAAGCTGGTCTTCATTATCGGAGAGGGAGATGTCAACCAGGTGAGACACTTAGACAAGCAGAGGAGGGGCGGCCACACACACACACACACACACACACTCATACGAAGCATTGGAACACCTGCCTGCATCTTGTCTATTACCTCGCACCTGCTGCCTGCCGAGTTTTCCATAGGGATTAACCTGTGTTTTCACATGTTGAGTTCCGTATGTGTTTACTCAAGGCTGGGAAAAAGTCAACTCCTTGCTGATTCACTTCACAGTGAAAAGATAGCAAGGTCACTTGTTTTGCCAACTTGTTTAGACACTGCATTAAAGCCTTAAAAGTCTGCAAATAATCATTGTTTCAGTTAAGTTGTCTTGTTGAGACTACATCAATGTATTCACAGTAAAATCTATATTTTACCTTAATTTCAAATGACTGTTTTGCATGCATAGGCCCTGGAAGAGTGTGCCATTTCAATGATGCAAGGGGAGATTGCTTTACTGCTTGCAGATTCACAATACACCTACGGGCACCTGGGAAGGTAAGAGGAAAAATATACCAGTATAATTTGTCCAATAACATTCACACTGATTGATTTTTGGGCTTAAATGCAAGCAGGTTTGGTGAATTTACGTTCTTTCATGTTCTGTTATACAGTAAATTATCATTTCAAGATGAAAGTAAGGGAGGGTGGGGGACACTGCTGAACTGGTCTCCTGTGACATCAGTTTGAAAAAGTCAAGTGACTTCTATCCTCACAGGGTGGGACAGAGTCCTTTTATACCTGTTGCTCTCAGGGCAAACTGCTTGTCCCCAGTAGCTTGTTTAATGAGCCATGAACAGGAGCAGATGGCCTTCCCAAAACACCATTCAGGAACTCCTCCCCTCCCCTATCTTCTCAATTCTTTAACCACAGGCAATAATTTTGTTTAAACACTTGCTTCACTCGTTTATTTACACCATGAAGGTGACAACTCATTAAAATGTAAGTTTAGTACATTCATTATTAATGTGTATCTTTTCAGTAGTAAAAGACAAAACAGTGTTGTCTAAATCAACACATTCTCTGGAATGTGACATATATCAGATGATGGCAAAACTGACTCATGCACATGGTGTGATATACAGATATATATATATATATATATATATAAAGTGGAGGAAATAATTATTTGACCCCCTGCTGATTTTGTAAGTTTGTCCAATGACAAAGAAATGAAAAGTCTCAGAACATAATCATTTAGCACATCAAAAGGAAACATTTAAAAAATAACTTTAAATAAAAGATAGAAACTGATTTGCATTTCATTGCGTGAAATAAGTATTTGAACCCCTACCAACCATTAAGACTTCTGGCTCCCAGAGAGTGGTTAGACACTCCTACTCAATTAGTCAACCTCATTAAAGACACCTGTCTTAACTAGTCACCTGTATAAAAGACACCTGTCCATAGAATCAATCAATCAAGCAGACTCCAAACTATCCAACATGGGAAAGACCAAAGAGCTGTCCAAGGATGTCAGAGACAAAATTGTAGACCTGCACAAGGCTGGAATGGGCTACAAAACCATTAGCAAGAAGCTGGGAGAGAAGGTGACAACTGTTGGTGCAATTGTTCGAAAATGGAAGGAGCACAAAATGACCATCAATTGACTTTGGTCTGGGGCTCCACGCATCTCACCTTGTGGGGTGTCAATGATTCTGAGAAAGGTGATAAATCATGCTAGAACTACACGGGAGGAGTTAGTTAATGACCTCAAAGAATAGCTGGGACCACAGTCACCAAGAAAACCACTGGAAGAAAAATGCTGCCTATGACCTCCAAAACACTGTCCCCACCGTCAAGCATGGAGGTGGAAACATTTTGCTTTGGGGGTGTTTTTCTGCTAAGGGCACAGGACAACTTCACCGCATCAACGGGAAAATGGATGGAGCGACAGCCTCCTTACCTCCACCAGGAAACTGAAAATGGGTCGTGGATGAGTGTTCCAGCACGACAATGACCTAAAACATACAGCAAAGGCAACAAAGGAGTGGCTCAAGAAGAAGCACATTAAGGTCATGGAGTGGTCGAGTCAGTCTCCGGACCTTAATCCAATAGAAAACCTATGGAGCAAGCTGAAGCTCAAAGTTGCACAGAGACAGCCTCGAAACCTTAGTGATTTAGAGATGATCTGCAAAGAGGAGTGGACCAAAATTCCTCCTTAAAATTTGCGCAAACTTGGTCATCAATTACAAGAAACATTTGACCACTGTGCTTGCAAACAAGGGTTTTGCCACTAAGTATTAAGTCTTTTTTTATTAGAGGGTTCAAATACTTATTTTGATGCTCAATAAATAAACAATCAAAACTTTTTTGTTTTGTTTTGTTAAATGTAAAGTTTAAAAAAAAAAACACTGTTTATTTTAAATAGATGTATATAAAAACAACAATTATTACATATTCAAGGCACTCATGATAATAAAGAATGTTTATTATTTTAATAAATAAATACAAAAACTATCACTGACCCCACACAATATACATACGTATACACTTTCATACTGTATATTAAATATTTTGGTGACACTACTATAATGCATTATAAAAGAAGTTTTACTACATTAATTATGCCTTGTAATGTGCCTTATGCAGTGTACACTCTCATAATTGTAACCACAGTTAATACATTATAACTGTATCAATTTATCACTGTATTATATTGCACTAAACTTTTAAAATGTAGTTATAATTATTTATATTGTATTACAATGCACATTATGCTAATAATTATACTGAAATATTCTTTTTAATAACCATTTGCATTATACACAAAGTCTTTAAGTAATGTGTTACCAATATTGTTATGCTGTCCTATATATTTTAAATATAAACAAAATATAAATGCTAATATTTATGATGCTAATATAAAATGCTATTTAATTTTCAATGCATTTCTATTTGTATGATCACTAAATACAGTAAATCCATGCATGTAGATAAGCACTAAACGGTCATGTGATTGTGTTCTAGAGTTTGTGATTTTCTATCGTGAGTTGACTTAAAATCAATTGCACTGGTAACCACATGCTCTAAAAGTGCCTTTAGTCCACTGCAATGTGACTTCTATGAATCCCTAGTCTTCAGATTTGATATGCAGCTGCATTTACAGAGTTGCAGATGCCTTCCTGTGATTTAGAGGGTATTTTAGGTATACATTTACTTATCACAGATTTATTTGTAAGCACAAAATGACCAGAGATTACTCAGAGATCCTGGGGGAATGCGAGTCGGGTCATGTTGTTCTCGTCTCATGATTGTGGTCTTGAGCTTTGGTCTGTTTGCATGCTATCTACACAAGCACACATATGTGTATATATGCATGTGTGTGTGCAGTGAGGACTCAGGAGTGATTGTTAGCTTTGGTTTGTAGCAGTGCAGACACATGGGCTAAAGGGACATGCTCCTGTGTGATTCTCTCTCTTTGGCCCTGTTATGAGTGGTGTCCGCTGGGAGCTGGCAGTCGTGAGAGGCAGACTGATCCTCAGTTAATGGTTGTTTTGATGTTACTGATTAGGACTGTGAGCTGCGAACTTAAATTTAGCCCTGGCCCTAAGGTAGACTTCACAGGCTTCTTGCCAGCAGTTAAAAGGAAGACAGCAAAGCCACTGTGACAACATCTCATCCCATGGCACTGAATAGGTACAAGGCACACACACATACGCATGCACAAGCACTTACACACTCACATTGCTTCCCTAAAAAGCAGCTGTGTTTAGCTGAGGTGCTAAAAGCAAAGCTATGCGTAAGTTTCAGCTTCACAATACACTCCCACTAATATAAACAGCCCAGTTAGATATTCGAGAACTGAGCTTGATAAAGGCTCCTTTGACAAGGAACTCAAAAAACATCACCTCCAACATGTTTTCCTTATTTGACAACTGTGACGGCTTGTCAAAGTGGCAGTACGGCAGATGGAGGGGGTGGAAAGCGGCTGAGAGGAAGCTACTGATGGAAGAAGGGAGGGAGGAAGAGAGAAAAAAGGAAGAGTTAAAAGGAACCCGAGAGAAAATCTCATTTAGTTTCTCTCCAGTGGCTGTGGCATGTATTGACTGAGCCCTGTCGGTAGCCTGTTACAAACAGCGCTGTCTCCATCAAGAGCACTTCATGGCTTTTTGTTGGAGCCGACTGCAGACAGACTGATTCAACTGACTGTGATTGGAGTCACAGCGTTGAGTGGGTGATAGTTTTTTTTCTTTTCGTCTCTAATGCATGCATCGGTGGCTTATTAGTTATGGAACAGCAGGTGACTATTTTTTGGTTAATAGAGGTAGATCAAGGTTAAGGCACATCCATCTCAAAGAACGGTAACCAAGTGACTCTGACCACATCTCAGTGTTGTTCTGGCTAAAATCAAAATACTGCTGATAGTTTCCAAGTGTGAGAAGATATCAGACCGACCCTGGCCAGTAGGCATAAAAATAAAATGTATCTGTGAAACAATATATCAGTATTAAGATCAACAATTTTATGCATTTTATTTAAATGAAATAAACATATTAAAACAAACACACACACACTTATATATATATGTGTGTGTGTATTTCAGTTAGTTGCCAAGGCAGCACTTCTACTTCGACCTAACTAAAAAAAGTAAAGGAGAGGTAGAAGGGAGAAAACACACACGCACACACACGCACACACGCACACATAAATAATACTAAAATAGAACCAACATTACAGTGTCATAATCAGGGCTCAATTTAGTTTGAAGGGCAAGTAGTTTTCACAACATGTTTAGGCAATTTTAATATTTATTTATTATTATTATACATTTTTATATATTCGTTCATTCATTTAGTGCAGCCAGCTGGATAGCAATAAATTCATTTAAAAAGGTGTTCACTGAAAAAAAAATGGCTCATGATGCTAAATGGGCAGCATTGGCCCAAAAAGGCAAGTCATAGTTCTGTCAACTGGCCACAAACTTGTCCGGTTGTCCATTCTTTTTAGTTTTTTTGTAACCCTGGTGTGATCGGTCTGTATGATAATATAGCTTCAGTATGGGCCAAAGATAAGCTAAGTAATGCCATGGTAACCTTTAAATTCATGTTTATTGTTTTTTTTAATGGAGCAGATAGCAAAGAAGATTATACATTTATCCCTTACAGCTAAGAAAAAAATGCTGCTAGTGTTTATTGAAAAGCCCACCAATCACATTTAGTTCATTTTGACTCACCCTCGCCATTTAATTTATGTTTGGCATATGCATAGAATATGCCAAAGACAACGATGATACAGAAATCCCAGACAGCTTTTAAAAATGCCCCTAATGTAAATGACTCACCCATTTTGCTGGAAAACACTATAGCAGATCACCGCTCACCCACTCATCCTCCGTCACACAAACACACACTGTTGCTTTCTCACTGACACACACTAAAAACACACATAGATAGACAAACACACCCTCATTGTGAACCCCACGCTCCTCTTTTCTCTCTCACAAGCTTTTATCTGTATACATGCCAGAATCCAACACCCCCGACAGATAAACATGCTGGACAAGAGCAAATAACAAATTAGTGTGTGAGCCGAGTACAAAAGTTCTCAAGCCAAACAGCGCGGTGTGCATGTTTTTTATGTGTGTTATGGCAGAAACACAATGCTGTCTTTTTCAGCATGTGCACAGAAGAGGACCGAATCCCTGTTGGTCTTGGCGGCGAGACTCAATGAGCCGTACAAGAGAGGAAAGTGTATATTTACTTGGACATCGAGACATGTTGTAAAATTTAATGAACAAACCCCAGATGGCCTGGGTTGAACTGGAGTGGATCACTAACAAGAATATCAAGCTGAAATTGTCTCATAAAAACCGGCTGCGTTCATCTTAAAAGCAAAACCCAGTCCCTAAATGACCTAAGAAAGCCCAGTGCTCACTAGTGTGAAATCCAGTGAGCAAAGCAAATATGCAGTTGGATATCCAAGTTTCTACATAAGGAGAAGCAAAGGTCACTGGACACCTTACCCATTATGGGGTTTTCTGGGAAAAGCTGTTGTTAAAACGCAAAACAAATCCTAACCATATGTCATGTGGCGGTAAATTGCAAGTTAGCTTAGAATTAAAGGTAACTTTAACGTGTGGCTCGCTCATCTAGTTTTAAATTTACATTTCCATGTAAAGCTTGATATTTCAATTTGCACAAGTTGAAGGGTAATGGAAAAGTAACCTTGATATTCTTTTTTCTTCTTTTTTGTGGTAATCAACATTATAGCAATTATGTTGTCGATTGAGTTTAATTAAAGAGATTTAATTCTGTCATGTACTCACCCTCAAAGGCAGGGTAAGCAATTTTTCAAAAATGCTTTAGAAAACCGAGTACCCAAACACACTTGTGGCCAATCAGCAGTAAGGGGCATGTCTACTAGTGATGTGGAGGACAAGTGTTATGTAACTACAGAAGAGTCAGGTTTTAAATAGGGAAAATATCAAAACTCTTTGGTCATTTTTGAGCAAAATGTTACTGGTCTAATCAAATTCAATGATCTATGCTAAACTACAGCTAAAAGAACTACCGCCAAACAGAGATTGTCTGATGGATCTGAAAACTTAACTGTTTAACTCTAGGGGAGCCTATTTTCGAAAAAATGGTTCCTTTAAATTCAATAGATTATTGTTTAATTACAGATTATTGTTTTACTGTCAGAAATGTGTTGACTTTAACCTGAACAATCCTGACAGATAATGCCAAAATCACAAGATTTGTATTGATTATCCTTAATTTTTCATTTAGCTGTTAGCTTATGCTAACTGATTATTTTTTATTCAGCTCAGTCAACCATAAAATCTCTGACCAATTCATAATATCATCATAATTCCCTCTCACAACAAAACCTAACTTTCTCATGAAATACACAAGTCTTTGTTTACCCAAATTCATGCAATGGCAGAATGAAACAAGAATCAAGAGCGGTGCAAACAGATTGAGCCTTTAAGCAAACATGCTGTGAGCTGTGTAGGTGTGTGAAACGATGAGACGTCTCTCCCCTCATCTGAATGCCAAATTGTGTGATGAGGATTTTGTGAGGGTACTGTATGTGCCATTGATAAAAATCTTCCGGCTGCACTGACATATGACACATTCTCGCACACATGCACACGCACACAATCGCACGCACTCGTACCCGCGCAGCCAAGTGATGAGTCTGTTCACAGCATGGCTTTTAAATCAACACACACAGTTCTAGGTCCTGGAGACTGTTTGTGAGCCAAGTCTTGAGAAAGAACAGAAGAAAAGAACTGGCAGTAGCTTCTATGTATCTCACTCAGAAAAAATGACTCAGCAATTTAAATGGACAGTCAGAAATCTGCAAGTATAAAACATCTGTTTTAGCACAACCACACTTGTGCACAGAGCAAAATAATACATACACTGGCATACCAAGACAGATTGGCTGTTATAAATCAGTTACGTTTGTCAGTGACAAAGATCTTCACTCTTAAAAAATAAAGGTTATTGGCATTTTAGGTTCAATGAACCTTTAACGTCCAAAAAACTACTCTATTACAGCAAAGTAATATTAAATTAAATGTGTTTAATAGCTTAACAATTTGATTTTTTTTTTTTTTTTTTAAACTAAACCATATTTTATTATTAACTCTAAGATGGAACATGCTCTTCTGTATATGTGCATTAAATGGTTCATAAGCGAGTTGTGGAAATGTGATACAATTTCACAAATGCATCAGAGTATGTGTGTGTGTGGACTTGTGTGGAAGCATGACTCACAGTGAGTGACCAATCACTTATGACGTGCATCCCAGCAGCTAAACTCTATTGTTATGAAGAGCTTTCTTTCATGAGAATACTGTCAGGAAGCCTATTGGCCCAACCTTGATATGCAAATGTGTGTGTTTCTTTCTTAGCTTAACTAATTGGCATCAATTAGCTTCTACGGTTTGCAATGCTTCAGCCGATTAAGTTTTTCTGCATGCGTGGCCTTCCTATATATCATAGAGAGACAACCACAAATATGAAATGGTTCAAATGAATGCAAATATGAGAAGAAATGCTGTCACTCCATGTCATGTGTGGTTTTGGGAACATTCCCACAGCAGGTTCACCATAAGAGTTATAGCAGTCATGTGATTTCAGAGATTAAGACGGTCAACTGTCTTATTGGAACTCTTATAGGAAAGTGAATCAGAGCCACTCCTAGCTGTAATGCTGCAGAGTCAGACACACACAAGTCAAAATTCAGGTAGAAATGTTTGTGCATGCCAAACACACCCACAAACAGTGAAATCAGTTTCATTGTAACTTGGATGGTGGTCAGTGAAGCACTGCTAAAGTCATTAACTATCAAATTATTTTTATTTTCTTACAGCAGTCTCTCCAACAAACATAATTTTTTTCGCCAAAAAAGAAAAAACTAAATCTTTTTTTTTTCCCCAAATTCTTTAAGAATGGAGCAATCCTAGAGCAGCACATTAATATGCATTTTTGTGTGAACTGACTAGTTTCAGTCATGCCTGTTCATCTTACAAAGCCAGACTTTTGACTATGAGCATAAATTTGTTCTAGCTTGCAAAGCCTATAATTTGCCAACTACATATCTGACTTACTGACAAGAAACGTGACCAATCACTGTTGGTTTAGTTATAATATTCCAAGGGTGAAAATGCTCAATCACTTTCACAGCAACGTCTGAAATAGATTGGCTATTGAAACAAATTAGAAAAGAGTGTGTACTTTGTAATCAGCATTACTGCCTATGTACATTGTCTATGTATATTTTACCAATCAAAACTTTGGGGTTGGTAATTTTTTTTTATCTGATTCTTTTTTTTTTATGTTGTGTTATTTGTTGTTTTGAAAAGATTCTTTTTTATGCTCACTTGGTTGCATTCATGCAATCAAAATTACAGTAAAATAGTAACATTTTGAAATATTATTACAATTTACAATTTTACATAACTTTTCTAAGTAAATATGTAATATATTCATAAATCAATAAATAAATATTGCTCATTTAGCTTAATCCTGCTTAAAACATTTCTTTTATATATATATATATATATATATATATATGTATATATTTTTTTTTTTTAAATGTGCAACTTAATATTTTTGGTAAATAAAGATTACTTTTTGGGACTTTTTGATAAATAGAAAGCACATAATTAATTTGAAATAAAAATGTTAAAATGTTTATTCTTACCTTTGATTAATTCTATGATTATAAATAAAATTAATTTCCTAAATAAAAATAATATTGACCTGACAATCATATCGAACTTTAGAATTATATTGAAAAATTCTGCACATGCACTTACCAAAAAATAATAACATAAATAATTAAAAATAGAAATAATACAATCTTTCTTTTTCATTAGTTTTGCACTAAATGTAAGTGAAATCATCTTTATGTCAAGGTAAATCTAACTGCAAAATCACTTGAAATAACCTATGATGTGCAAAGTTAAATATAAGTTATCTGTTTGGCAGCATTACAACATATTGCTAAAAAAAAATAAAATAAAATAAAAAATAGGACAGACCTTTTGTGTGTCGACATGGAACATAAAAATGAACTCCATCACAAAACAACTTGACAATGACTTCAACAATAACAATAACAACAGTGTAGATAAAACTATCAAAATGTTTACTAATTTAAATTTTGTTTTAGTTTCATAAAAATTACACTGGTGCACTATTAGCCCTTTGACAGGCAATCAGTAAGTGCATGACTTGCGAAATCATGAAAACTCGCTCCCCACCCAATTCTCCGCCTGTGTGGCCAAAAGCTACAGTGTGTTACACCTGAATTGGACAGCATGCACACGCACAGACACAGACACCCCCACACAGATACAATCTCACTGCTGATAACAGAGATCTGCTCATTCTTCATATAGTGCGTGACACACGTCATAGTAAAACCTCAATCTGGATGTTTGGCTGCTGTTTAACAGCAAATGTTCTTTTTTGTTCTTTTTGAGACTAAATATTTGGTTAGAGCAATCTTGAGCAGTTGCCTTCTGTTTGACCTGTGCATGTGCAGCCCTTAATGTTCCTTCTCCCTTCTGTTTATTTGCTTGTACTTGACTTGTTCCTGGTAACCTCAGCGTTATCATCCACATCAACTAAGCATTCACAGGAACGTAACAGAACTATTTTGTATAGTTAGTAACTATTTGTTTCTCAGAATCCTCTTATATAATGTGCAGGTATTAACCTTGTGACACTGATGGAGGACCAACACACCCATGCTATAAGCCTACCCTTATACTTTATTTTTATGGTGCAAATCTGCTCATGGACACACTGAAAATATCTGGGAGTGACACGCAAATGTGGTTGACTGAATTTTAAGTTTAAATGCAGTTATTTGGTTATTATCCAAAATCTGTGTGTAAACAATGGGTTTGAGAGGAGTGACAACTGTATTTGAATGAATGGTCTGTTGGTTGAATTATGGCTCTATCTTCAATCTAAGCCATAGTATTTGCAGAGTACTTAACTGTAACAGCATTTGCATGCAGTGTCTGATAAGAGGAAGGCGACAGACTGAGAGACAGACATTTCGTTTGTTCATAACTCTTTCAAGAACCCTTTAGCCTTTGAAAGCTAAAATGTCATTCATGTGAGAAAGGCCAGCCTATACTAGGTAAAAACATACTTTGCAATGTATATTATATTGTTATATTTTTGGCATAGTCCACCTAAAAATTTTTATTCTGTCATTAATTACTGACCCTAGAGTTGTTCCAAACCCATAAGACCTTTGGAATGCAACAAAGTGTTGGTACTCTTATGAACACAGAAGAGAAGAAACTGACGAATAAAGTCATTATTTTTGTTTTCTTTGCATGCAAAAAGTATTCTCATAACTTCATAAGATTGCGGTTAAACGGCAATCAACCAAAGTTTTTTATATACATGTAAAATATTATTACAATTGAATTGCTGCCGATAGCCTTGTGGGCAGTGTGTCGAAATACAGGCATGCCGAGTTCAAATGCAGACTCAATGACTTTTCCTGATCCTGATCTCTCTCTCTCCACTTTGCTTCCTGTCAATTCTGATCTGTCCTATTGTAATAACGCCAAATTGCCAAAAATAAATCTTTAAAGGGGTCATACAAAGCCAATTTTCCACAAGCTAATATGATTCTTTAGGGTCTTAATGGAAAGTTTGTAATAT
>JAUCMS010000034.1:2004690-2015715 GCA_032357445.1 Enteromius radiatus | reverse complement strand
GTACACACACTCCCAACACACATTTCAGTCCAAACAGCTTGAAAAAGTGCATGTGGCACCGTATGACCCCTTTAAGAAAAAACAAATATAAATATATTTATTATATTATATTTGAAATATATGTAGTATATTTTATTTTAGTATTTTATTATTATTTTTATTATAAATATATTTATCATATATCAGCATATTAACAGTGTCATTACTCTGTGTTGTTATTGGTATTGTGGTAAGAACTCTCCTATTCTCACAGAATTAGAATGATTAAAAAAAATAAATCAATGTTAAGCATCAAACTCTTTGGTGCTCAAGAAAGCACACCAGAGGTTTTTTATGCTTAATTTTGTAAACACTGCATTGCACTTAAAGGTCTGAGATAAGTAGAGAAAAGAAAGGAAAGATGAGTACTTTTATTTAGCAGGTATGCATATTAATTTTACAAAAGTGATAGCAAAGAAATGTATGAAAATAATGTTTCTAAAGGTTTCAATTCTGTTGTTTTGAACGTTTGATTGATCAAATCATTTCAAAAAAATATTTTCACAAAAATATGAAGCAAGAAAAAATATTTTCAACATAAGAACAGTCATTAAGAATTAAGCATCAATAAAATATGAACACCAAATCAGCATATTAGAATGATCTGAATGTTCATGTGACAATGAAGATTTGAGTTACTATTTCAGATAAACTTTCACATGAAAAATTGAAAATGCTGTCAGTTGCTTTATATTTCAGTTAGATGCTTTATTCCTTTCTGACTGGCCAAAATAAATGACAAAGCCAATCAAACCCTGTCAAAAGCCTGGCTATGTGAGACTAAGTGTTGGTAGAATTTGCCTTGGTCAAGCGGATGTAAAGTGTGTTATCAGAAGGCTCAGGAGAGAATGGTCTTTGTGAGATGACATAAATGAGATAATATCTTCACCATGGCATGTTATGCGTGAGAACAATACACGTCAGAATAAACGTCATAGCCCCTGACCCCTCACCACTTCCCAGCCCTGCTCACAAAAGATAAAGAGAATAGAACAGCAAAACAGAATGGCGAGGACTGATGGGGCACATGTGGCGGCCCGGGACTCAAGGTAACAGAGAGTATCATCTCTCCTCAGCAGAGCTGTGCTCTCTCTCTCTCTCCCTCTGTCTCTCTGGGCTAAATGGGGCATTTGAGAGCTTGAATGTACGGAGATTACAGGTTAGAACAGCAGGTCTGTAGCTAATAAATGGCTTCTCCATGCATATGCACACAGATAAACACGTGCAAAACAACACTTTACTGAAAGGAAAAGCATCATCATAATTTTAGGGGCTGTTTACACATACAGTATTATGTTTCAGCAAGCTACACTTTATTGGCCATATTGATTTTTTGATGTATTATCATCTTCATATGAATGTTGCTGATGTTGATGCAATGAAAGTGTTATGCATGTGTATTTTATAACAATTCACAAGCAAATTAATTTCTACAAATATATATATACACAACCCGATCTCACTGCAATTCTTACATATTTTATGAGATGGCTAATTCTTACAAATTCATACAACCTTACTCGTACGACTTCATAAGTTTTTTGCTAAACTGTACATATTCAACGAATTGGCAATTTCCAAATGACCTACACCTAACACCACCCCTAAACCTACCGGTCACTGGGCTTCAGACAAATCATACAAAATCATACGAGTAAAGCCGTATGAATTTGTACGAACTGGCACAAATTTTCCACCTTGTGCGAACACGTACAAATTGGTTGTGAGACTGTATTTATATATATATATATATATATATATATATCCTTTTGATCTTTCATTCAAAAAATTCCCACAACTCTAACCTATCACTGAAGTAAACAATTGAAAATAGGTAGAAATTCTTGTGATGAAATACATGTTTTTCTCTGATACATGTAAGCCACAATTATTGGCACCCCTAGAATTTTTTTATGGGTAAAACATCTCTGAAGTATACTCTCATTCATATTCACAATTTTGAGCACTCCAGGGTGATTATTGACATGAAAATATCCAGCCTCTGACCTGAACCCTGAGTAAGGTGAACTAAAGAGTAGAAGCATCATGGAGCTGGTAATCTAAAGGGTCTGGAGTGATTCTGCATGAAGGAATGGTCTCTTTTCTCTTATCAGGTATTCTCCAAACTCTCCATGCATTACAGGAGAAAACTCAGAGCTGTTATATTGGGAAAAGGACATAGCAATAATTGGGTGCCAGTAATTGTGGCTAACATGTATTGGAGAAAAACAAGTTTTCTCCCCATTTTCAATTGTTTTACTTCAATGGTAGGTTAGAATTTGATGATTTTTTTTAATGAAAGATCAAAAGGATAAACAATGCAGATTTATTTTCAGAGTCACCTTTGCTCAGAATTACCAAGGGTGCCAATATTAGGGCACTGTATATAAATATTACATGAAAAATTATTACATGGTATGTTAATAATACTAAAATAGTACTGCTTATAAGCAGGTTCTTTGTATCAAAGACTTATACAAGGTTGTTCATTGTAGTCCAATTACTTTTATGAGTTGATTCATTTTAGCGAATCAAAAAAAAATACAGAGCAACTCATTCCAGACACAAATTAATCTTCAAAGAGGTGATTTTCTTTCATATTTAAGCAAAATGTATATTAGTGAAACATACCTAGATGAATCAGAACTGAATCTAAATTAACTAGGAGCTTATAAATGATAACCTAAAGAAATTTGATCAGAATCTGGATAGCTGTATGTATGTATACCCAACCCTGACGTGCACATGTGAGACGGATGTCTTTGATTGTGACTGTAACATGTTCAGTTATTTTTGTCATAGTTTCCTTTTCTTTGTTTCCTCTTTCTTTTGTTCCAGTTTTCACCAGTATTTAGTTGTCATGTAGTCTTCCCTCAATATCATTTCTAAATAAGATCATGTGTGTTCCTCTTGAGTTTTTGGTCGGTTGTGTTTACTCCTGTACTGTTTTCTGGACTTATCTTTGGTGTTTATTATGTTATTTTGACCTTCGTCTTCATGTGATTACCACCACCAATTGTGACAGTGACGTTGCGCCTCTATGTTTTTTTTCCCTGGAAATCATGTGTTTATTGTTGCTTTTGAGGATGTCTAGTCAGCCTAAAGAGTTGTTAGTCTGAGAATGTGATAGTCTGCATTTACACTGGAACAAAAATCTGATATTTTTCTGGCAACTGACACATATAGCAATTCGTTGTAAACATGTAAACACAAGTATCTATGCAAGATCTGTTTTTGCATCTGATCTGAGCCACTTCTAAATCTGGTTTTAAAGTGATATCTACATCTAAACGCGCATATCTTATCCAAGGAAACATAGGCTTCTACACATAAACACACACTTCTCACTAATTATTGAGGTAGGAAGTTGCAAAAAATTCAGGAGCTGGTTTTCAACCCCTGCCCCATGAATTTCTTAAATACAAATTTACTACTAAAAGCCTCATTATATTTCTCAACAATTAGGTTTTTGTAAACCACAAGCTTCATTATCAGTTTACTCGCTCTCGTTTTCGTTCTCTTTAATTCATTGGAATTCATTCAAATAAAGAAAAATCATAGAGCACTACATTATTTCACCCCAGAATTCTACATCTAATGAGCTGTAGACAAAATAGCAAATAAAAATTACTGTTATTTGCACACCGAACACATGTGTATCATATATATATACAGCTAAGTCCATTTTTGTGCATAAATACTATGAGTTTGAGACTGAGACTGTAAGGTGTTGTTGATGCTGGCAAATAATAATGGCCACTTGATGTTAAAAATATTATGCTACATGTTCACAGTAAAGAGATCAATGACAATCAGTTTGGGTGAGATTTAATGTAAACACAGGTATCGGATACCAATCATCTAAAGTAAATGTAAACAGACGATTCAAAAAATTTTAAATAGGAAAATATCAAAACTCTTCGGTAATTTTTGAGTAAGACGCTAATGGTCTAATCAGATTCAATGATCTATGCTAAGCTACAGCTAAAAGTGTTACCGCCAGACCTGGAGATCGGATGAATGAATTCAAAAATGGTAAAACTCATCTCTTTAACTCTAGGGGAGTTGGAAAATGAGCCTATTTTCAAAAATAGTGGAATGTTCTTTTAAGTTAGGAAAATGTTCTCTGAATGTTCAAAAGTCAAGCGTTTTAAATCTTTTTTTGTTGTTGTTGTTTTTTCTTGGTTATGCAAACATTTCATGTTATTTTGCAAAAATCCGGAGAATGTTAGACTAATTTTGATATTATCTGAACATTCAGAAACAATTAGTAATGTTTAAAACATATTATGCGATTGTGCAACCAATGTTCCATTAACAATGAATAATGTACTTGTGCCCACATTTAAAAAAGGTCATTAAAACCAGGTAACACTGAAAGAATATTCTATTTCTAAAAAACAAACAAACAAAAAAACATTTGTTCAGAACTTTCCCAAAATGTTAACCAAGGTTATGAGAAAGTTCCATGTTAGCTTGGACCACCTAGTTAAATTAGTGGCCAAACAACATTGTTTTCTTGAGCTGCTTGATATTTTTCTCAGGCTTCAAATCCAGCAAAAGCTTGGGCCACAAAATGGACAAAAAGCGAATGCTTACTGCTTGTGTTTTCATAGCTGGTCTCAATACTTCCTTGTGTTTCACATGTGCAAGCTTTGTTTGACTGAGGCTCACCATCTCAAGGCCACCCAGCTTACTATTTCATATGCACTTCTTATGTGCAGCTTTAAAACAAAAGTGGAAAAAAGGCAACCTGTTTGACCCTCTCTGAGACATCGATGCACACACAAATGCATTTATTGATTCTGAGAGGATGCAGAAATAGCCACAAGACAAGCCAGTGACAGCCAGTCTGGTGAGTGCGTCACACAACTGTCTTTCTTTGCGCAGCAGTCTGGTGGATCGTCTGAAGTCACTGAGCTGAGAAAGCGGACTCACGGTAGAATACATAATGCCACACGGCGCATCCCCCTCTTGCACACTCACACTCACACTCACATGCACAGACACACTCAACTGCAGTGAGTCAGACTGAGACGTCAGATCACCGTCACTGGCCCTCAGCCTCAGCACACAAGCCAACCTTACACACACACACATACACACACACACACACAGTCAAAACATTAATGCAGTCTTTTGGATATCATTCTGTTTAATTACATTTTATTTAAATGCTCACTAGTGGCAAATTAAAAATATCAAAATGATTACTTTCATAATATTGCTTTTAGGTTTTTAAATACTATTATAGTATAATCTATTAATATTTTGGATTAAGTTTATTGTATAGTTTAAGGTTATTATTATTATTTAATATTTCTTTTTAGCTTTTAATTTTTTTTTTCTTTTAGTTTTAGAAATTCCAGTATTTTTTGCTTATTTCAGTTTTTATTTTAACATTTTTTATGTCAACATTATTTCAGACAAATTTCAACATTAATTTTTATTAGTTTTTTTGTTTTTTTTGTTTAGGCTTTTCAAGTTTAAGTCTTCCATATATATATTTTATATATAAATAAATAAATAATTAAATTGTTTTAATTTTATGTAACAACATCTTTCATTAGAATAGGCTTCTCAATAAATACTGTATATAAATAATAAATAATAAAATAAATAAATAAGTAAACAACTATTCAAAAGTTTTGGTTGGGCTTTTTAATAATTTTGAAAGTCTTATGCTCAACAATTTATTGCATTTATCTGATAAAAATATAGTAAAGCACTAATATTGTGAAATATTATTACAGTTTAAAATAACATTTATTCTATTTCAATACTGTTATGTGCAGCTTGATATTTTTGGTCAGTTATACATTTTTTGTGACTTTCAAGATTGAAACATGAAATAGAAATGTGAAAACAATCTAGATTTTATGACTTTCTGGATTTAGCACATTGCAACGCATTCTCACACTCCAACTCGTCACATTTTGATGCTTAGTCAAGACCCTGTTGCATTGCTTTTTGAAGCTCAAGGTAGGAAGCCCCTTTTTAGTTACTTTTCGACGTGAAGGGTCCTCCGTTTTTTAAATAGGAAACCCTTAGCGTCAATATGCAGACGTGATAATATTTTACATGTTAGCGTCATAATTAAAAGATATTTTTAATTATATCTTTTGATGCAAAACGATTGATTTGTGAGAGGAATAGACGCGGACGTTGTCTCCGTCTTCCATATACTTCCTGTGCGCGATTTCAAAAAATGCAGCTACAAGAATCCTTACGTCAGTGTTGGTTGTGAAATGCCATTGGCTCTTGTGTATCTTGTGACCGATTGAGTCATGCTACGGGATGGGAGTATGTTTTCTGAATGAGATGTGTGCGCGTTAACTGAGCGGGATAATTCTTAGTGATTAAAACTTGTGTTTTACATAAAGAGTCTTTATGGCTTCAGAAGACTTGGAATGTGACACGACTTGTTTGTAATGTATTTATACTGCTTGTTTATGATTAGTTTGTGCAATAAATACCTGTAACTGCATTTACCTGTGTGTGTGTTTTATATTGTTCAGAAGTGGGTAGGTTTAGGGTAGGGGTGGGGTTCGGTGCTCCAATAAAAGTAAAAAATTCTATAATAAATTTTTATATGCATGCAAAGCATTATATATTAAATCAAACAACTGAAAACAACGGAGGACCCTTCACGTCAAAAAGTGACTAAAAAGGGGTACCTTGATCTTCAAAAGTGACGCAAAAGAGTCTTGACCAAGCGTCAAAATGTGATGAGTTGGAGAATGTGTTGGCACATATGAAATAGAAATGTGAAAAAAAAATTCTTTTATTCTTTCAATTATTTCTACTCCCATTCTTCTACCCCATCATGTTATACAAATAAACTTGTCATTAATGCGCTGAATTGCAATGGTATAAAATAAACTCTAGCAACTTTTCTTGGCTATCTAAATAACTATTTCCTTAAATAACTTAAATAATAGATTATTTCTGAATACCAGATGCTTAATGGCTATATTAACTTTAAAAATCAAAACATATTCTAGTGACCAGCTCTCTTGGTCTTTCAACAGGATCTCAAAAGCCTCCAGTCCTAGCTTGCTAGTGAAAGTTGCTCTCTGGAGACCATGGCAATAAACGCAACCTGCCAACTTGTGAGTGACCAGCTGTCAAGTTCAGTCAGATCCTGGCTATTGGAGCTTTTAAAAATTGAGCCCTGCAGGTCCCATCCTTCCTACAGCGATTAGAGGAGGAAGAATGTTGAGGGTCAGTCTAATAAGACTGCTATAATTAGCCTCCCAGATGTGGAGAGTTCCTCCTTGACAACCCCTGACACATCCCCCTCATTAGCAGCAAAGTGTGCGGATCTGGGCATGCAGACCACAGACGGACCGGGGCACATGGGTGAGAGGGAGAAGAGACTCAGCCTCATATACGTAAGAGCTATTTACGAGTCATTCAACGGTTAGGTGAAAGACATTGAATTTTGTATGTATATAACTACTAGGAACAGAATTTGACCAAAACAACCCTTCGCCTTAGTTTAGTCTAAAGGTAGAAAACTTCAGATGTTTTCACAAGGGATTGTTCAGGAGCAAGATTTACTATTCCCACTGGTTTAATTATTTTTCATAATGATATGGGTGACATTTCTCTGATCGTCATTTTTCAGACATGTTTCTTATCTTTTCATTAGATTTCATAAGTTGCTGCAATGAGCAAGTGCTTTGGCTTTTTAAAAGAAAGGAAATTAATTTTTGATGAATATCGGTTTCGATGACATGCGTTTCCTTGTCTGAGTATCATACATTAAAGGCAGATCTGCTGGAAGCAAGCTGTGCTTTACTGTCACAAGGATTTTCAATCCTCTTTTGGAGGAATGAGAAAATACCAGAAAGTCTTTTTCCCCAGAGAGAGAGACAAAGACACAGTTGACAGAAGACGAGGGACAGGTTGTAGTTTTACCGTGAGACAGACTATTCCTGAAGAAGGGATGATTCATTTCATTTAGAGGCATAATACTCATCTGTCTGATTTTTTATTTATTTATTTATTTATTTTTTCGTTTTTCATCATTTGAACATCATTGCACAGAATGTCCCCTTCTCAAATGTTCATTTTCTAAAGAAGTCTGGAGACAATCTGGGAACAAAGTTGAAATATTTCAGATCTGATTTAACGGCACATTGCTTTGAATCTTAATAATCATAATGAGTCAAAATACGCATTAATTTAAATATTAAACATTCCTTTGAGCGATCAATTGAAGAAAACAATACAGCCTTTGTGGAGAATTGTATTTCAGGCAAGCCAATTATAATAGTTAACTTTTATACAGCTAGTAAGAAATTCTCCAGGGTTAATCCTGACTAAAACAACTGCTATTGCCTCGAGCATGAATACTATTCTCAGTCTATCATCAAGGCATCATCATTTTAGCAAAGGATTATGAGCTACATAGAATTTACTTTATCTATGTATTACTGTATATGAACTCTTTGGACCAATACCTATATTTACATTTCCACACATGTTTTATGTTTACTGAGTCACATGTTTGAAGGGCATGTACCATAATGACCTGTAATCAAATCTCAAAGGACATTGCTGCAGAGAGAATCTTACATTATGATCGTTTCAGATAATGTTTTTAAAGGTGAAGTATGTAATTTCTATGACACTAGTGGAATCAAATGTAAAAGCTGTGTCCAAAATCACGTACTGCTAAGGTTACATACTGAAAAAAAACTTACTTCTCAACTGTTAATAAAGTATGCTCTTGAGGTGTACATAGAGATTTACTACATACTGGATCTGCCATGTTGTAATGTGACCTACGATGTCATATGATAAATGTTCTCTGCCATTTATGAATGATGACTTCTCTCCCAATGGCCTAATGGGATAGTAAGTGTCCCTTGGATGTACAATTCAGACTCTCAGCAGAAGCAGATTATGGTGACTATACGTGCCATCTTTCCCAGATGCATCATAAAGAACCGATGTCATACACTGAACGGTCTGCACACACAAACCAAGCCAAAACCTATATCCTGAAAAAACCTGCATATGCTGGTTAGGTTTTGAAGTATGGCTGCTGGTTTGAGCTAGTTTAAGATGTTCCTTAGTTTCATAAAACAAGTTTACCAAGCCATTTTGTTTCATTTCATCTGGTTTATTTGATTTGGTTGGACTTATTTTCAGTGGATTTGGTTCAATATAAGTCAGACTAAATGAAATAAGCTTATTTGGTAAACTTGCTTTATGAAAAAGCCCCCTGGTCATGAGCTGGTTTAAGCTGGTCCTTACCTAGTCATGTGCTGGTCCTAAGCAACTAGCTCCTGCTCAGGACCAGCGCATGACCAACTAAAACTAGCTCATAACCAGCTATGGACCAGCTTAAACCAGCTTTTGATAAGCTAATGCTTCAAAGTATACTTTTTAACAGGGATATTCAGATGCAGGGATTGTTTTCAAACAGGTTTCTCTGAACACTCACCTATTCTGCCATTGGTCAGTTAAAAAGACAGCCCCGCCCTAAAAAAATCATATTGCAGAAGTGTAGCAGTGAAAAGGTTTATAGCAAAGAACAACAGACAACTTAAAGGCAGCCTGGTTTGTTGTTCTTCTGTTGTGGTTTGAACCCCATTTGGTCACACGTCACCATGAAATTTGACAGCTATATATTTAAAGCCTCCATCATACATCCATGTCCCTCATCTATGATTACTATGTAATCAGTCCTCAAAGAAACCTTTACGAGTGGCAGTATACACACACGCACACACAAATACAGCAGTAAAGGCCAATAAAACAGGCAGTGGAGCTGGCGCCGGTGGCTGCAGGGCTGAGATTGGGTTCGTTTTAAAGGGCTGAAGAAGCCTGCTCCGCATTATGAGCACTTCAGAAGAGCTCTGCCTCAGGCACTGTGCACTTTACCGCCTTGATCCCTGCTGTTTACACCCTTTCTGCCCGGACAGGAGGAGGAAATAAAAACAAACAATACTGTAAGCTTTCGAGAAGCAAGTTTCCCATCCAGTTATAGTCGTGTGTAAAGGATTAGCCATTCTCAGATAACAGACTGTGTCTTGTGTAGTCAGTGTATAATAGAAGCACAGTTAAAGGGAAAAACATCTGTGGCATGGCACTAAATTAAGGAATAAACTTCTGTCTGGACTGTGCACACTACTCACTCACGTCTCGACGGTAGAAGAAAAAACATTCAACTTGTTTGACTGACATTTGTTTCATAAAGCTCCACAAAGAAAACCTGTGTCCTCCTTCTTAGTACTAAACATATGTCATACTACAAAGCATTTTCATTGCCAGCATGTACAGCGATAGGTTATTGCCATGGAAACCACTCAGAGACATTTGGAGGGCATTTCCATCATTTACAGACTCACATGATAAAAAGCATCTGTGACGTCAGAGGCCCAACTGTTTATCTTTTTTCTTCTTCTTCCTTCTTCCTCTATTAGTTTTTGCTCTGCTCATTTAGACTGACATGGTGACTGCTGACAGACGGCACAATGACTCAGTGAGCGGTTGGTGTAACAACCACCAAACGGATGGGATTTGTCCCTAAGAGATGACGCTGACACATTGATTTTTACCCCGAGTGAGCGCACAACTATTTTTGGCATCAATTACATAAAAGTACAGACTATGAAATAAATGCTGCATCTGGGGACTCATAGTTCTGCTTAATTAAAAAGTCTAATAAACAAGTATGATGTCAGAATGAATACTTTAAAATGATTTCTAAGCTTCTGTCTGGTATATTGAAAGCATCTTTAAAGAGGAAGAAAGATTGTCTAATGCATGACTTAATCTAGATAGATAGACGGCAGACATTTCATAGACAGATAGATATATTGTTTAGACTGACAGAGACACACAGACAGATAGATATTGTCTTGACAGATAGACAGACATACAGATAGACTTTTAATAGACAGACAGATAGATAGATAGATAGATAGACAGACAGACAGACAGACAGACAGACAGACAGACAGATAGATA
>JAUCMS010000034.1:1988203-2004590 GCA_032357445.1 Enteromius radiatus | reverse complement strand
TGAAAAACCCTCACCTGCCTGTAGCCTTGAAGACCTTGATTAGCTTGTTCAGGTGTGTTTGATTAGGGTTGGAGTGACACTTTGCAGGACATCGACACTCCAGGACTGACATTGCCTACCCCTGGTCTAGACTGACAGAGATAGACCGTCTTCTGACAAATAGACAGACAGACATATAGATAGATTTTTATTTCTGAGTAGAAAAATAAATCCAAATCTTGTGACTTCTCAAACACCTACTTTTGACTTTACTTTTACAGCTGCACCTATAATATTTCCAAGAAGAGAGAGTCTGCATTCCTGAGTTTGTCACACAAAACTTGAATTTACGAATATGACCTGAATCCTGCCACCTTTAATAGCCCTCTTGATGTTAGCGAGCGTCACCTGAAACGCTCATCTGTTCACCCACAGTATACAGTCTCCCACGCTGCTCTTGGTCTCGTCTCTATAGCAACTGCCAAAGCTCTGACCCCTCCTTGTTTGAGTAACTATCAGCATGTCTAACCAAACCCTTCTCTGAAAATTCCAGTTTATCCAAAGCTCTGCCATCACAAAACCACAATGGCTGTTTTTACCCAGGCTGGCCTAGACACATCCAAAATATGGAGCAGTAAATGCCTTGACTGGAATCAGAGCAGGCCTGCCGCCATCCTCTTGATTAGCGGGGATACGTTGTGGCTCCAACATAAACCAAAACAGCCATTCAAGCTCACTTGTGAAAAATTACTCTTTGGCAGAACTTAAAGGGATAGTGTCATCATTTATTCACTTTCATGTCATTCCAGATCTTTCTGGGGTGGAACACGAAAGGAGATATTTTGAAAAATGTTCATGTGTCTCATTTTCGCAATGAAAGTGAATGAGGGCCAGTCCAGTGACTTTTTATGCTTACTAAGGCTCCATCTGACCTACTCTACAAAAAAAACATTAATTGTGTGAAATATTACAAAAGCTATTTTGATTTTAATATATTTTAAATGTAACATATTCTGCATGACCACATTGTACATCCCTAGTCCTATACGTAAGAGCTACATTACTAACTATTAATAAGCAGCAAATTAGATGAGTTTATTAATGAGTTAATTAAGGCAAACGTCATAATTAATGGATTGTTTATGGCAAAAATTGGACCTTAAAATAAAGTGTGACCATGTAATTTATTCCTGTAAAGCCAGAACTCTTCAGCGTTTTTTATTATATTATAAATGCTTTACTGTCACTTTTCATCAATTTAATGCATCTTTGCTAAATTAAAGTATTTTATTAAGAAATATAATAAAAGTATAAAAAAGTATTTACAAAAAATACAAAAAAAAAAATCATAAGTGTAACTACTTAGCAATAGTGCACACTGGCTGCTAAATGTAACTTGTTTTACCATATGCAGTGTGAAGTGTTGCCAGGAAGTGCCAGGAAAAAAAGAGAATGCTTAAGTGTTTACCAAAACCCCCTTAAAACTCCAACATAAAAAATTCTATAAATCCAAACATAACAGACTGTTAAACAATAACAAGTTTCCTTTTTTCTCATCTTGCTAAAAAACAGCTTTATTTCAACATGTACTCTCCCTATTCAGTCACAGTCAAAGCATGCTGGGATCCAAAAAAACCCTGCCCAGTTTCAGCAATATTACATTAATGCCAATGGACATTATTCATTTCCCAATGCAAAATGGATTATATGTAGAAACTTCAATTCAAGTGGATTTCATGCAATAAATTGACTTGTTTCTGGGTCTCACATGTTTGTGAAAGTACACACCACTTTGACTTTCAGAGGCTACAGATTTATTGGGAGGGTTTTGTCGTGAATGAGGGTGAGGAGAGCTCCAGGACCTCTTTCTCATTTTAGGCTCCTCTGTGCTCAAATCAGCCCCAGAGGACCAATCAGCCTTGAGGGTATATAAACGGGCCCTTTACAACTGCCTCTCTTTGCTGCCACCTAAATTTCTCTGGTTTCAAGTCCTCAGGGTTTCATCAAATACTCACATTTCCCATTAATGCTGGCTGGAAAACAGATATGTGCAACGGACCATGGGAATTATGCAATATCTCATTTATCAGCCGGGAGCTTTTTACAGATTTGAGGACATGAACTATGATTTGAGGACAGATATGTGCTGTTCGTTTTGGAGAAGCACACTTTTGATGCCTTTTGACCTGCTGAGTTTCAAAAATCTGTGAACGTGTCAATGCATGTGATAGCCATACCTTTAAAAAAAGAGCTGCATCCGTCAAAAAAGACTGCAAGCAGGTGGTAGCAGCGACCTGAATTAATTGAAAAATGACTCAAGTCTTCACAAAGAAAATGTATGAGCTGTTTGGTCCAGCAAATCATGACTCACAGGTGGAGTTTCATTTCAAACTGATCATGGACCCCATTAAACGCCTAGACCGGGAAACCAATTAGCATTATCACAATACCTGACTTGATGATTCACACTCATGATCAAAGCGAGATCATCCAGTGTTCCCAATGTCAATTTGCTCGACCTAGAGAAAGCCCAATTCCTGCCATTTTTTTGATAGAGATGCCAAGAAACAAGGCTTATTAGTTGTGATATTAAAGGCTTCTGCATGTAAGACATGCTTTCAAATGTGCCAGGGGAGCAACGATTATATGTCACGCCTTATGGTATTCTCCTCTTAAATGCAAACAGAAGGCGATGCAGAGTGTGTTTCAAGTGTTCACTCATTTTTATATGCACTTAATACAACTACATTCTCAACTATAATTATAAACTATAATAAATTCATACCTGGACAAGTCACAACAGAACTAAGGAATCCTAAATTATACATTTTGTGTGTGTGTGAGTGAGTGAAATAAAATATACTTATAAACAGAAACATTTACTTATAATGTGGCACTTGTTCTCTCTACAGTGGATTAAAATGCATGTGTTGTTTTGTGATGTGTCCATTAAATATTATGGGCAGAAGTGAGTCGTGCCACAACAAGGGTCGTGGTTACAGGTGATGGGACTCTTTCCAGTTACCAGATCCTCCTTTGATAACAACACAAAAAGAACATAGACACTCACTTCCACACAAATAAACAGAAATAGTCACTGAAAAAGAGAAAAAGAAATGTCAATGTGTCAACGACAAAGACCAGGCTTCTCTTTTGTTTTTCTTATTGCATAATATGTGCAACGATAAAGAGTCAATCTAAACAAAAGACTAGCTGTCTAAAAAAGAAGAATCAAGGCCAGAAAAACAAATTCAGATGTGCAGGACCAAGGCAGTTTCTTTCTGCAAAGAGAGAGAGAGAAGTGCTTGGTTATGGTATCAGGATTGGTTTATTTCTTGTCAAGTCTAACAGTACAATGTGTGCTATCCCAGAGTCCTCTATTCCAGCATAGTGCCTTGTTACATAATGAATACTTTGACCTCTTGGGAAATTAAGGGAGGTGAACACTTCTGCTAGATTTGGCCAGCATGTTATGATATGAACTGCTCTGTTCTGGTTCACTGCTATTTGCCTGTGACCTGAGAGAAAAGCATATTTACAGTGGCATATGTCTGTTGTGTATGGTCATATGAGGCCGTTTTGTTGTGGAAAACTCTCATTCGCATGAATGTATAAATTGTTCCCCCCTCCTTGGATTTGCTACTGTACAGATAGAAGGGGTTGAAATAAAAGTGAATCATAGCCTGAAGTGTTGCTCTACACCAACAGATCAATTACTAACAAACTCTACCTCAGATGAACTTTCTTTTATATTCAGTGGGAGAGAAAAGAAAATCAGGTTACACTTTATTTCGATAGCCCACTTTAGAAATTCTTCTTATATATATACAAGTATATTTGCAGCTACGTGTCAACTTATTATTATTAATTTGCAATTATGTTAAATAACTCTCAAGCAAGTTAGTAAACTATTATTTTAGGGTTAGTATGAAAGTTGATATGTTCTTGAAAGTTCTTTGGGTGGCAATAAATAAAATGTTAGCAGATATTAAGCAGATAGTCCACTAATACTTTAATCACTTGTTGTTGGCATGTGGTTGCAAAGTTCTATAGTGTTCACAGATTGTTTAAAGTTGACTGAAATAAATACATATGACACAGGCATTTCAAAAGAAAATCAGGACTGATGAATTCTAATATGATTCTAACCAAAGAAAGACAATGTAAATATTATCATTTGGAACCCATTTTATTTTTATAATGTAATGTATTTTTAAGTGAAAAATGGGCGTTGCATACTAGAATGGAGCCAGACCAAATGCTACCCACAAACCCTTGTGGCTTGTGACATTAGTAGTAAATAAAGTTTGTTTTATAAAAAGGGAAAGTTCATACAAATTGCTTAGAAAAACAAAAATCAAAAGGATAGTTCAGTCAAAAATTCTAATTCTGTCATTAACTACTTATTCATTAATCTTTGGAAAACAAATCAAACATTTTTGATGAAATCCGGAACATTTCTTAATTTATACTTATTATAAAGCACAAAAATACATACATACATATCTAGAAGCTAAGGGGCTCATAACTCACCAGCTTGTGGAAGGCATCACAAAACACAGTAAGAGAGAAGTAAAGGGGTGGCATGACTGAGATCAAACCTGCACTGGCTGCCTGGCCCCAAGAGACCCACAAACTCTGTTAGGCACACATAAATGTGTCAATACACTACGCAGCTGAAATATGCATGAGGTGACATATAACAGAGATATCACCTTACACCTGCTTCGCACGCCAATGACAATGTAGGTTCAGTGACTGGATCTCATTTCACTGTGGAAGGGAAGGAAGTGTGCTGAACCTTAGAGGTGTTATTGTTACAATCTGCTCTGATATTGCATACAAATAATGTTATTGACTTCCTTTAGTATTATTAAAAGTAGGGCGACTTAGTTTTGATGAAGACTAAATGTACCGATAAGTATATGACACACACTTCCCTTTTTTGTAAACTGTGAATCTCAGTATGTACACATACAGGATATACCGTGTATATATATATACGAAGTTTTCTCAACCAGTGATAAACTTTAACACTAACAACAGCTGTCAAGTATCATGGAAAAATGATTTACCTAACATTTTTCCTTCTGTCCTTCCTTCCAATCCCATCCTATCTAAAGTGATTGATTAACTGATTAAATGGACCCTTAACAGCATCTTGGCAAGCATCCACACACTCTCACTCTCTTTCTCTCTCTCACACACACACACACACACAGCTGTGAAAGAACAAATAAACATGAACATATACAAAGCTGCCCTGTAATATCCTGCTAAAATATACCAATACCAATAAATATACAAAAAAAAAAAAATCTGTAAAATTTACGGTAAAAAAACGGCAGCTGTGGTTGCCAGAATAAAACCGTGAAAAATACAATATCAATATTTTTGTTAAATTTACAGTTAAATACTGTAATTTCTAATAATGAACCGTAATAACTGATATAATGTTAATATACCAACCTATTAAATTAGTGAAATCTATTTTGTACCTTTGAAATATACTGATAACTACCAAATACAGGTGGTGATAAGAAAGTCATACATAACTGATACAAAACATAGTTATTTCGAGGAAAAAATCATCAAATTCAAGCAAAATTTAAAATGTAATGCAGGGAAATCTGGGAATGGCAGTTTATGGTGTTTCCCTGTAATTTTATCAGGAATTTACCATTAACCATTTAACAGGTTTTTACCATAGCATTTTCACAGTTTTTTTACCGTTAAAATCACAGCCATTTTTTCTAGTGTACCTTAACTACACTGGTCTGCTCTGTTCGTTAAATTATACTGATAACACATAATTATACAGCTTGTAAAACAGAAGGCCCTATATGATGAGTTAAAGTTCACCAAAACTGGTACTTCATGAACTATGACTCATATAAACATGTACAGACAAAGCACAGTGTTACCATACAAAAACAAGACACCATCAGGGTAACTAAACATTATATGTAATGCAATAACCCACAACAAAAAAGAAAAGAAAAACAACAATCTTCAAATAAAGTTAAACTCTGTTTAAAATGGAAATGCAGGAAATATATACACTACTTTTCATGTTTTTAAAAGAAAGTTCTATATTTTAAAATGTCATTTATTCCTGTGATGGCAAGGGTTTAGCAGCTATTACTCCAGTGATCCTTCAGAAATCATTCTAATATGCTGATTTACTGCTCAAGAAACCTTTTTTAATATTAATATGTTGAAAGCAGTTACATGCTATCTAGTTATGTTAAAGAGGCCTTGGATTTAGTTCAGCTCACCAGCTGACTCTGATATTAAAACTCCAATTTACTGGAATACCATAAACTTTACTGGAAACCTCCAGCTGTACAAACATGCATGTTTGAACTGAAAAACGTCAAACTGTGTCAATCTAGCAGGATAGAGACTTTCACACCAGGCTTGATCTTGTTTAATCTTACAAGAACATGCTTAATAAAAGTGCACAGTGAAATCGACAGGCTTTTTATTTGCCAGTCTATTGATTTATGTGTGGTCATGTGACCAAGTACTGAGACTAATAAGGCTAGATAAGGTTGTGTGGGAAAGGTGGTATATCCTATGGACCCCAGGGATCTCACATGTTCAGCTCCTGAAATGTCTTTGTCAGCCCGAACAAGTTTACAATCTTAGACAGCCTTTTGCAGCAAATGCTGTGTAGGCAGAGAGAAATAAAATCAATGGGGTAACATATTATTATCATTACCATGTGTGGATGGGAAATGAGTTCTGTAAGTAATCTCTCACAAAACATGAAACAGATTTCGCAAAAGGCTGTTTTGAAACCACTGCCTTGGATGATAAATATTGACAGAAGTATTGATGTGCTAAGAGATGTGACAGAAGTGATGCATCAAGCAGTCCTTTAGAGAGAAAGAGGGATGTTTGCCATTTGTGATGGGCTGAGGTATCAGGTATTTCTCACAGGAATTCATATGATTGGATCCATTTAGATAAGAGGAAAAAATATAAGGGGTTTTAAGGCCAGTTCTGAATTTACTATGTTTTTCACAGGAGGAAGAGTGGAGTTTGTGTCTCGGTGTGTGTGTGTGTGTGTTACAGCTCTTTACAGTGTTTTCACAACAATGCTCAGACAATATCACAGAGAAACGGTTTCACCAGAAAACCAGGCAAAGTTTTTCCATCATGTCATCTCCATTCATTTCCACCATCCTGAAGACCACTGAAAGAAGAACACCAGAGCATATGGTCTTCTAAAGAGGCCTTTGCCAGTACTAAAGTTCAAATCTGGGCAAAATGAAGACAGCGCGCACACACAATGGATATGAGCCCTTTGCCTCTCACCAGGCGGCAGGCAGTCAATGTTCAAAACAGCAGCTCTACCATTCCTCTCTCTCACTTTTCCTTCTCTTAAACAAAAACAACCACAGTACCGCAGCACAAAAATAACAGACTTACTCGAAAGGAGATATAGTTTAAAAGAAGAGAGAGAGAATAAAAATAGCTTCCACAAACTGCCAACATCTCAGAAACTGCCCAACGCTAATTGAAGTACAGAATAAAAACAGCCAGAAATCAGGAACTAACCAACACAAGGTAGATAGTTCTGATAGCCAGTTATCCCTAGAAATAGATAGATAGATAGATAGATAGATAGATAGACTATTTTAATCAGATGTTTCAGTGACTGAATGGTGCTTCATTGCTGTGTATGTGATTTATTGGCAGGGAGCCAGATATACCAGCCTGGGCTCCTCTCCTTTATCAGCTGCAACTCCTAGACTTCAGAGAAAAGCCAGACCCCCTTTCACTGCCCATCCCCGACCGGATCCGCATCGGCAACCAGAAACGAGAGCGAGGCAACTTCTACTTCCAGAGGGAAGAATACAGCATGGCAGCCCAGGCTTACTGCATGGCTTTAGACATGCTTACGACACGCACATATGGTAATCCAACCCACAGTGCCCTTCAAACACCTGTGTCTTATAATGCATTAAGCAGGAACAAGCCAGAACATGCACTAACCTTTCATGTGTATAAATGCATAAGTGCACAGATCTCAAAAACAGGAAATGTTCTAATAATAGGCTATTTATAAATATGATCATTTCAAATATTTATTTAAATATTATACATAATATATACTATTAATTAACTTCAAACATACCAATAAAAATATTTTTACATATTCTGGAGACAATTATTATTTATTTATTTTTTTTGGCTTCATGATATCTAATAAATCGTTCAATGGTGATGGAGAAAATCCTATAATAGCTCTCAATTGAGAGCAGTTCTAGCAGCTCAGCAGCTAATCTATTTGATCAATAATCATGTCATCGGAATGCTCAGTCATGTCTGCAAGCTGTGACCACCCTGAGTAACGCTCTTATTAAACCCTACGCTAATCAGACGTAATAAATCTACATGTTATTTCCACCTCCTTAATCATGGTAATTGCTGGAAAGCCTGGTCCATCTTGAGAGGAACGTTTGACAGTAATGAGACAGTAAAGTGCAAAGCACCGCTTTGGATTATAGACACTTATAATGACCACATACGCAGAAGTGATCTCCACATCGCCACAGTCTCCTCTGACCACTCAAGCATCACATATTAGACTCTCCTTAATTTTCTATGCAATATTTTTCTACATTTGTAAATTTCTATCTCATTAACCACTAAATAGTCATTTTTTCTCATTTATTTAGAGAAAAAGACTTTGCAGCAAACAACACAAAGCAATTTTGTTAATACAAAAAGTATTCGTTACAAAAGATTCATTGCATGCAAAGTAAAACACTTTTTTTTTTCTTGATAATTAGAGCTTGTGATCAAAATCCAGTATCTCAAAATATTAGAATATTTAGCCTATATTTGAGATTCATTAAATGACCATCCCTACAATATAAATTCTGGGTATCTCAAGTAAGGAGTGTTCAGATAGAATGTGTTTGCATCTCATATCATTGCTCTTCTATAGTAAACACTTGATAGACTGACTTTTTTAACTACTCCAGTGCATGGCACGCCAAAAACGTGATGCTTAGAATAAATTTCACTTTTTTAATGCATTCGAGACTTGCATTTCATGTTTTGAATGCAAACAATTAACAATCTTTGCACACCTGACAGCAAATCAATAGGTGCGTAGTGAAAAAACTGAAATCTGAAGGGTTGAATTAGGTTATACTTTTAAAGCCAGCAACTGTACTTAAGATTTTAAGATGAGGTAGGTGTTTATTTTCTACAGTGAAATCCCTATCACAAATGCACAGACTGACAGTCTCTCTGGAACAAACAGTGAAGTCACAGTGCAGTTGAACAGTTATATCAGCACTGCTGTAACACTACAGTACTTGTCCAATCAGATTTGAGGCTTGAAATGAATGTACAATGCTGTTTATACTGGATTCATCCATAAGCAAACACATTTTTAATTTAGTTTATTATTTAATTTGATGTTATACATTACCACAGTGCGGTAATTAGGGGCTGTACAATTGTGTCCTCCTGTAGACAGTCAAAGCTGTGCGGAAGAGGAGGAAGAAGAGGAGGTGAACGACTACCGAGTGAAGTGTCTGAATAACCTGGCAGCAGCACAGCTGAAACTTGGACAGTTTGAGGAGGCGCTGCACACCAGTCAAGATGTACTGTTTCTGGATCCCCAGAACGTCAAAGCGCTATTCAGGAAAGGGAAGGTATGGATAAGTATTATTCAACAAACTAGGCACTGAGGTCACTTACAGTTCATATGTGATAAGGTTTGTATTTCCATCTTGGAAACAAATAGACATATTTATTGTAATCTGGTAATGTAAAATGTGTCTGCAGCTTTTATCGGACAGGGGTGAGTATGAGGAGGCCATGGAGACCCTGAAAAAGGCTTTGAAACTGGAGCCGTCCACTAAGGTGAGAGGCATAACCATATCTCCTGAACACATCTAAATTTCACGTGAGCTGGCAACAGAAAATCCCATTAGCATCTATTTACAGATCAACTGACCGATGTGAAAAACCTGGCCTAACTGGAACAGTGTTATTTATTTCAAATTCAATGCCAACTCATACTCACTGTCAGGAATGAAGTGTTTGTATTGAAGCCAAAAAAGGTGCTTTGTAATATTAGTTTTATGATTATATTAAGCTGTCAATGTTCTTTAGTACACACCTTCCAAAATAATTTAAAATGATTCCCAAAACAGAGAATGCATTGTGGGTCTTTTTAAAATGACAAGACTCTTACAAAATACCTTTCATTTCATATACATATCACAGTTTCCCCACCGGTCGGTCTGTTTCAACATTCAACACACACTCAAGACAAGGAAGTGAAAAGCTGTCCTGAGAAATTCCACTCAACCTTAGAGTGCATGCAAACAATATTTGAGTGAACATGCAAATATTTATTTCTACAGCTAAACTCTAATAATATCTGAGAATGAGTTTTGTGCTGCGTTACACTCCACAGAACCAAAACCTGTTCTGTCACGCCTTTGAGAATAGTTAGTCTGTCAAATCCTCAGAGCAGCCACCAAGATTAGAGATGTCTGGAGCCAGTATACGGACACAAAGTTATACACACACACACACACACACACACACACACACTAGCCTTACAGTAATAAAGTGAATATAGACTGCAAAGGTTTATGACATTCAAGAAGCAATAAACAGAACAACTACCTTCATTCATAATACTGATGAATATAATGGCCCATTCTGAAAAAATAAATAAATAAAATGTCATGTCTAATATTATAAAGTTGCACAATATGCAGATCCATGAAAACCCATAATGCAATCTGGATATACATATCAGTTTATGTGTGTGTGTCAAATTTGGGATGATATAAGAAAGAATGAAGTAAAGATATTTCACAGATTGTTGTCTGGGCCTGCTGATGAGTGATTTTGTGATTGACCTCAGGTCTCCTCACACCGCGCTTTGACCCAGAATGCTCATGGTGAAGTGTGAGCCTTGTCTAGACAAAACTAAAATATCTGCTGTTGCTATAATGACACCCCGTCTGGATGGCAGGGCAAAAAGCAAACATTCCCTCAGGAGGGAACTCATTGCAAAATTCAAATTAGGATAATAGAGTCAGATGGCATGGAATGGAAAACGTGGTAATACATGTGCTGCTATATACTTCTGCTTTTACCGTCTATCAAGTGTACTCCGTGCAAATTGCGTTTGATTATAATACACGTGTATGTAAATCTTTACTCACTACAGTGTGGTAAATTCTGAGGAAAACGTTAAGATTTCTCATTCAAATTCTGCATGGTGTTAAAGTAGCAAAGCTCAGTAAAGTAATTTCAGTCATATAATACACTGATAGCGAGGTCAGTATAATCCACTGCTATACAATCAGATTAAAGTTTTTGAAAATTACCATGAGAAGCTCGTTCTCGTCTTTTACAAACAACAACAAAACTGATTTTTGATTGGATATTAATAAACAAATTCCACATTAATATCAGAAATCCCAACCTTCAAAAACTAATTTCAGGGATTTTTTTTTTTTTGAGCACTCTCCCTCTGCCATGACAAATTCGATCCCAGAGAAAAGAAACATAAAAGCCCGCCCACACTGAAAGCTGATTGGCTTATTTTGCTGAGTAAACCAATCAGGATGCTCTGTCTAGCACGCGCTATGAACAGGCACACAGGAACAGTTCCACATGCAGGCACGGTCTCTCTCAATCTCTCTCTCCTTCGCTCCGTGTTGTTCTCACATTCTAAGATGCAAAATGCAGACAATGTCTCACGTGCACGCTCTTGCTCATTTGGTCTAGATTCCGGGATATTTTATCTAATTCGCGGGCATCAGGCAGCCACTATCAATATACGTAAGGATCCCGGAACTTCCGGGAGACTTGGGATGTCTTTAATATTGCCATTTACATTTGAGATCGAGTGATATCCTTATAAATGCAACCCTTATCAAGGGCCTGAAATACAGCTTGCAGACAGTGAAATGGCACCATCTGTTGGTCAGTGTTAGAAAGCGCAGGATCTTTTTTTTCACACAACTGTAGGTTACAAAGTTCAAACCTTTAAAAAATGTTTTTTAGGGCTTTGAATGCTAGTATTTTCTTCATATTGTGTGTGTGTGTGTGTGTGTGTGTGTTTTTGTTATTTGTTTTAACAGGCTATTCATGCTGAACTGTCCAAGTTGGTAAAAAGACAGGCGGGTGAAAATGAGACCCAGAGTTGGCAAGCTAAACCAGCTCAAATGCTCGGGGAAAACATAGCGCCCTTTCTGACACCTCCCCCCAAAAAGAAGCCGTTTGTAAGTGACTGACTACCACCTAGTGAAAAGAATAAAAGCGGTGGAAAATGCCTTTTAAAATGTGCCAAGTGCAGCCGCTGTTTGATCTCGTTTCTTACTCTTTTAGGGAATTTCTTGGAAGTTTCTGCTTGGAGCTCTGGTGGTGGCCTTGGGCAGTTTAGTCACATCTGTGGTCCTGACCGCGCGGAACTAGCTCCCTCGACCTACTTGCAAATTAACTACAATCTCACAAACAAACATTCCACAGAGCTGCTAAGGGACGGAGGAAAATGCACTGAACTGTTCAAAGAGCGGCTGTATGGGCGGTTCTACCGGTGACACACCGACAAAACAGAATGTACGCACGGGAAAAAAGAGCAAGGCAATGCATTTACAATACTTGCAATAAAAACACGAATATTAATGTTTGGCGTTTTGTTTTGTTTTCTGCTACTTGACATGTAACGTTATGCACAGGGATGAAATTACTGGAATTTAGGAGAACAGCTGCCATCTATTGATTATGGTAGAAAATGTATGAAATATGCCTATAAATCTAAAACGATTTCTCTTCAGTTGTTAATTAGAATTGTTTCATAATTATTTTAAGTAGGCTATTTAGTCTCATCTTTTATTAAAGAAATAAATTGTGGTTGGATAAATGTCATATCACCGCTGAAATTCCAGAGGACATATATTACTATATAGGGGGTCGTTTGAATATTGAGTTGGACTAGCTAAATATAAATGTTTAGATCCAATAGATTGTAGTTCTTTCCCCATTTGAAATAAAGTGAAATAATCATTAATAATGAATGACACAATGAAAATCCATTAGGAAAGTAAATAAAGCCCTTTTTGATTTCATGTTGACTTTACAGCTGCTCACGTAAATGTAACTACATCCGGCTTTGGATACTAACCCACACAATCACTCTGGCACTCCAGGGTTCAGTTTCCTGAGTGTGAGCATGACTCCGTCCTCCTCCACACTCTGGCACTCCTGTAAACAGACTGAACGGTGACTCATCTGTACAGAGGATCTAATGCGACATCTGATTAATCTATTGTTGCCCAAACCAGTTGGTGTGACATGTTGGAGGAGAATCACAGATTCTGTGGCTGATTGTTGTATCATGATGCAGCCATTGTCTCTGAACCGAGCAGGTGGCGTATCTCACAGATGAATGGCTGAAGTGTCAGTTTTGCTATGGTCATTTGAGTTTCATAAATAAAAAATATAATAAAAAAAACACTGTATGTTTTAATTGATTTTTTTAAATTGTGACCTGATAAGAAAAATAGTCTAAAGCAGTGGTTCAGCAAATATAGCAGGGGGCTCATGATGAACTAAAAGTGTAGATATGGAGTGTACACCCCAAAATAATAAAATTTACATTCAGATTTACAATTTAAAATTCTGTTTCAGATTTAATTATTATATATATATATATATATATATATATACACATACATACAGTATATTTAAAGTATTAGGTTTTTCATTATATACATATATTCATCATCCAGTCTGTCTGGAATCACATGAAGTAACAGAACAAACTGAGACAGACTCAGTCCAGAAGAACTGAGGCAACATCTCCAAGGGTGTACTTACAGTATAGGCACAGTTGCCATGAACCAAGGCTGAGTACAATTATCCCCTCCCCCACTCCCCCCTCCAGCTTGCACTCACATTAGTCTTTTTTTATTTATTTATATATAAATTTGTATATATTGCCAGAAGGATGCCAGGGGTCTAGAATAAAATGATTAGCCACAAAAGTAAGATATTATGAGAAAGACACAACGAGACAGATTTAAGGGCTTTGTAAAATTATTTAATAGGCTTTTGTAAAATTATGACAACCAAATAAGACATCTTTAAACAACAAAAAGAAACTCTGTGTCGGAAAAACATTCACAAAAGTACAAAAAAATCCTTCCAAGATAAATGAGTACATTACTAAAAAAAATGGGACATAGATTCATCTTCAGACCCACAAAATGAGCATAAAGAATCAATATCTGGAAATATATATATTTTTTTCATATAAGGAAGACCTCTAATTAAAATTAGGAAGAATATTCAAAGCATTTGTAAAATTCAGATCTCTGAAATGACCTTTTCCTCTTTGTACCTTCTTTGTTTTGCCAAATTGCTGCTAAAATGTCTAGCACACAATACTATTTCATATTTTAGTAAATCCCAGTTAAAACTATATTTTTTGTGAGATGAAGCTTTGGTCCAGTAGTAATGAATCAAAAAGGAAATTTTTTTTTTTTAGTTCATCATGCTTAACCAGAGAGGAATTTGTTTTTAAATAAGAAGCTCTGAAACTAATATTTGAATGTCCTGTGGATAAAGGAGTAGAGAGGAGAATAGTGTGGTGGTCTGTTAAAGGTGAGGGAAGGATACTAACTGAAACATTAAAAATTTTAAAGAAGCCAGTAATCTAAACGAGAAAGTCTTGATTGATTTTTGTTACTCCATGTGTAGGATTTGGAAACTTCTCCCTCCAAATATCAATTAAATTCATTTTTAACTTATTTTTGGGGCATAGACTTTCTGGGAGGAAACCTATCAATACTATTAAATCACCACCAATGCAAATCAGAACATCTGGAATTGTATTAGACAATAACAAAAAATGTTTTCTCCTATTTCTTCAAACAACAAATCATTTTCTCAGGAGGCATTATATCCATAAATATAATAATAAAAGTATTATTAACACAAATTAACAATAAAAAAAAGAGCCACTTAGGATAAATATAGCTCTGTAGGACCAAACCAGCAAATGGTTTTCATTATCATTACACCAGCAGAATGCCCGGAAACCGTGAGCCATCCAGACCTCATCGCCCCATTGGTTTTTCCAAAAAGTGGTGTAATTTAGAACAGAGTGAGACTCATGAAAAAAACAAAAATCAGTTTTAAACGATTTATTTAGCATACAGAAACAGTGTTATGCGCTTTATATTATCACGCAGCACCCTGGCATTGAGAGAAACAATTGAGATAGACATAAAAAAAAAAATAAAAATTCGTAAAACCTTTCAAATATGAAAGTGCATCAGTAGCTGACTAAGAAAGTTAAAAGAAACCAATCTTTGGCATAACTGCAGTTAGTTATTCAGTTATTTCTAAAACAAAATCGTTTCATCCACTTATAATCAAACTAATTTACCATGTTAAGGTGGAAATAGTTCAGAAGCATCAACAAAAGCACGGGCTCCCCCGAAGTGAAATTTCTGTACCTTCTTTCGAGCCTTTTCAACAGTGGGCCAAAGTAGCCTTCGTGTCAGGTGCAATAGATCTTCCGTGAAGCGAAGCTGATACGAAGAAACTCCTCGCTGCTTTCCACACTCGCGAAGAAAACTAAACAATGACACGCCGAGGTCGCGAACTATTTTTAAGCCTCCTTCCAATTCGATGAACTGTATATTTTTTTTTCCTGCAAGGCTGTGGCCTCCCTCCGGGGACGTTGCTTCTCAAATACCGATGTTTTCCGATCTCTCATCCTCTCGCAGAAATTCAGCGACGGGAGTATCTTTCCAGGTCAGTGAGTTGTTGTTCACAGAATCCCACCTTCTTCTCTTCAGTGTTCAATCTTGTCTCAAAGTGATTGACTTTGCCTTCAATTTCATTTTTCATTCAAAGTCAAAGTCGACCGGTTTTTTTCAATCTTTCTATTTTTAGAGCATTTTCACTCACCATTTTCTCTATGGTGACAGAGCGGGTGTTAATTAGTGAGAGATCGTTGAGATAACAGATGAGATATCATCATCTGTCTTGACCTTTTTGGATGGAGGTTTCGCTGGGATATCTGGAAGCGGTGTTTTAGCCCCGTAGAAGCATAACTATGGACGTCCATCTTTTGCTGCGAAATACGCGACATATCTCTGCTTCTGTCAGTGGTCGACTTCATATTTTGAATCTCAAAAAGGCAGGCGTGGACAATTTTACGTAAATATAACTTGAAAGGCTGATATATATATATATGCCTTTATAACAGTTTGTCAGCAGAGCTCAGCAAAAGTCAAGTTAGCAGGACCCCATCTTCTTCTTCTTCTTCTTCTTCTTCTCTTTTAATGGCGGGTGGCAACCGGCATTTAAGGTGCATTTCCGCCACCTACTGTGCTGGAGT
>JAUCMS010000034.1:1945775-1988103 GCA_032357445.1 Enteromius radiatus | reverse complement strand
GGTTCAACTTATTTTGCCCAAACTTCTTTAGTTCTTCTTTTAATGTTTTCCTATGATTTTCATATTTAGCACATTCAGGACCCCATCTTGGCCTCCCCCCTCTCACATATGAGGAGCGTCGCAAAAAAGAGACGTCACGATCCTTGTCCCGTGTTATACCAAATATTTATTTCATTTATTTAATAGAAATGAATTGATCAATTAAATCTATTTATGTCATTTTTACACGAGTGTCTAAAACTTTGAACAGTACTGTAGCGTAACAGCTAGTTTTTTTCTAAGCATCTTGGAGACGTTGCCACAGTTCTTCCGGTTCTAGTCTGTTCCAGTTTGCTCTGTTACTTCATGTCATTCCAGACAGACTGGATGATGATCAGATCAGGGCTGCGTTTCCAAAAAAAGAGCATCGTAAGCTTAAGTACATCGCAAACCCATTGAAACAAATGAGTCATGACTATTATGATAAACCTAATAATGTAAATGCAAAGATTTTTTTTATTTCGTTAAATGCTACAAAAACAAACAATCAGCACTGCATGACAAAAACAAAAGAAACATACAATTAAGTTCTTTTAAAACATGTTTCTTCCTACAGTATTTATGAAATTAAAATAGATTTGGTCTGCAAAGACCACTTAAACATAATTAACCTTAAAACATTTGTTTTTTACTTTTAAAAACAAAACAAAAAGCATATACACAAAATATACTCCCCAAAGTAATCTTGTGTATAAATCCAGTTTCACCAATGAGAATATACCCCGTGCCTGACGTCACATATCCCATCCAATCAAATGACTGCCTCCTGTGCCGAAAGCTCTCGCGAAGCTATGTATTCTAGAGTAAGTTTGACGCCAGACAGTAAAGGCATCGGTTTGTGGGTTGGACAATAAGATAGCGGCCCTTTGGGTGAGCTAATCTGAAAATCGGACCAATCTGATCAAAAATGACAAGTGAGTATATAAAAGGATCTTATATGGGTTCAGTTTAGCAGTATTTGGTCGCGTATGAGAGCTCTTATCTCAGTCGCGGTGTGTGAGGCCTGTGGGACTGACCGACTCCGCTTTAAAACGGACTGGGCGGAATTAAAGTTTAAATCCATTTATAATGACTACTATATGTTTTCTAAATCGGTTATCACATCACATCATTAAGTTACTCCTAAATTCGTCAATATAAGCGGTATGTTGGTGTCAAGCACACACCTTTCAGTTTTGACAATTAAAACGGCTTGTTGGCATTAATTTACATTGTTTTTTTTTTCATCCTCATATGATGAGCTCTTACAATAAACCTTGACACACGAGTCTTATTCAGCAATTATTTTAGTTACTTTAATTTAACGTTAACAGTTTATTGAAGTGCGTGTTTTATATTATATTAGTGTTTATGTAGTATATAATATGACATTGGGAGAATATAGAGCTCATACTCTATAAAGGAAAAAAAATCAAAAGACTTAACTGAGCATTTTTTATTTTATTTTATTTAATAGACAACAGTAAATGAAATTATGATCGCCACTAAACCAGTTAATTTTTTCATAATAGTGTAGCAAACCACCAACATGCGTAAAATGCATATAAATATTTGAGTTGTCATTCTGATTCCTTATATATCTTTGGTACACTAACACTTAAACGTTAACAAATGACAGCTTAGTGTAATGTATTAACATGAACGACAATGATCAACACATTTATTGCAGTGTTTATTAATCTTGGTTAATGTTGATAAAAATACAGCCGTTTGTTAATTCACAGTGCACTAATGTTAACACCACAATTTATAATTTTAAATATATATATAATACGTTAGTAAATGCTGAAATTAACAAAGATTAATAAATGCTATAGAAGTATTGTTTAATCTTAGTTCATCTTAACTAATGAACCTTATTGTAAAGTGTTACCCTTGGTAAATATGCCATTTAAGTGTAAGTTTTTTGATGAAAGCTCTGTAGTTTTCCTTGTTGTAGGAAAAACATTGCTAGGATAACTGACAGGTTCCTCACAACATTTGAATGTTTTTAATAATCAAGTTATAATGTAACTTGCAGTATTATTTGACATAAAATGGCATGCATCTGACCTGAAGTTAAAAATCTATTTGGAATAATTTTAACCTAAACTGTGAATAAAGTGTTGAAGGCATGTCGAAAATTGTAGCGTTTTTTAAATGAAGTTAAATTGATAGTTTAGGACACTTAAAAGATCCTATCAAATATGACACAGTAGGCTTTATATTGGGTTAATGTGAGAGAAACCTCTTGAGATGGGATGTGTCCATCAGATCAGATATTTAATTTCAGCATTGTGTCCTCTTTAGGGGGAAATCAGCGTGAACTTGCTCGCCAGAAAAATGCCAAGAAACAAAATGATATGCAAAAGGGCAAGAGAAATGATGATGGTTTATCTGCTGCTGCCAGAAAGCAGAGGTAACCTACAATACTTAGACACCAACAGAACTTAGATGCAGCTTCCTTTCAACATTGAGAGGAATAAACTACCATGTATGTGTTGCTTAGTAACTAAAAGGAGGAATATTGGAACTTGTACTTTAAAATGTTGTGGGACTCTCTGCTGCCGTTATTAAATTCCATGTATTTCTATTTTTTACCTTTTTAGAGATGCTGAAATAATGAAACAGAAGCAAAAGAAAGCCAATGAAAAAATGGACTCTAAAGCCAAATAGAAGACATCAACAAACCCTTTGGACGATCCTAAACTAGTACTGTTGGTGTTATTAGATTATATTGGGTTGTGGTCTAAATTCAGCAGTACCATTGTTTGTACTTTGATTTAAAACTTTGTATTGTACTAACTTCGTTTGATTGGGCATTTCCTTCACTGTGTACAGGTCTTACTTTTCTTGATCAGTATAACAGACCCACAAAACCCATCTTGTAAATCACGTTTTCTTTCCTTTTTATACACCTCATTCTCTTTCCTTTACTCAAAACTGTTGAATAAATTGTAGCATAAATCCAAGTTTGATTTCTTTCAGAGATGTCAAAACACTAGATACATTGCTTCCAGACCTTTGATTTAGACTTTTTAGTCCGATCTAAAACTTTTATTTAACAAAGTTGGAAACATTAACGTAAACATAATTCAACACAACAGTAATTCAATTCTAACATAAATAAAAATATTTAAATAAACACTGAACCCTGAAGTGAATTTGATCATTAATAGGCAAATATACATTTGATCAGTGTGCTTAAAAAACACCAAGGAAGCATCCAAATGTCTAAAAATTGCTTAAAAGTGCTAACTTCATTAGAGAAAAAAAATCAACGTTTTTCTAACAAAGGACAGGGTTTTAGTTGTTTTAAAAAGCATAAAAATCTCTGCTTGACTTAGACTCCACAGCAGTTGCTCAGTGCCTTCTTCCGTTTATGAAGACTCAGCTTAACCCGTGACTCTGATCTCCGCCTCAGTTTTGCATGTTTCTTGACTTCTCTGTGATAATTCAAAAGACATTTAAAGCTTGAAAACACTTGAGTGCTAGAATGAGCAGGAACTGATGTGGTTTCTTACCTTGCTAAATGTAAAACTGCCTCGATGACATTCGTCCCCTCTTTAGCACTCGTTTCGCAGAACAAGGCATTATAAGTCTATAACGTACAGCAAATTAGGACGGGCATGATGCTTATTAAATCCTTTCCATATAAATCTGGAATTCAAGACCTACCATTGCAAGCTTTTCACCATGGAACGCACTCACACAGCTTCCCTCTGGCCTATCTGCCCTTAAATCTACCTTGTTTCCTATTATGCACATTGGGAGGTCATCATCCGTCGACTCCTATGAGGGAAAGTTTACAGAACACAGTCCACAAATGACAAAGAAAACAAACTCGGTAGAATGTCATTGACTGTACCCGAATCTGTTCCACCCATTCACGAACATTCAGGAAACTGCTCTCGGATGTGACATCGTATAGCAGTAGCACTCCATGTGCTTTGCGAAAATAAGACCTGGCGATGCTGCGGAACCTGTAAAAAAAGAAATGTCATGTTTAACATGTATACCTTAAAGTAATGTAAACATGGGCTATGGGTAAAGAATGCTGACCAATACAACTACAAATTATGTAAATAACACACCCTCAAAATTATGTGTTACTTGAGTAACAAACTAAACATACTAAAGAAGCCAAAATATATATATATATATATATATATATATAAAGTTTAAACCCTAGACCTTCGTGCCCGCTATTATTCTATTGTGTGCATAAACAGAAATTGCTTACAGTAAATGCACTGGAGTCAGAAGTTATTGTCTGTAGCAATACGGAACATCAGGTACATTAACTATATTAAAAACATTCAACAGAACTCTTGAGACAGGCGGTCTACACTACTGTTCAAAACTCTGAGGTTGGAATTGGGGATGGGAAAGTGTCTTTCTTATGCTCATCTTGGCTGTACAAAGGAGCAAAACATTTATATATTTTCTTTTTAAATATACTTTTAAAATGTTTATTCCTGCAATAGTAAGGCTGTATTTTCAGCAGCCATTATTACTCCGGTCTTCATGGTCACATAATCTTTCAGAAATTATTCCAATATGATGACTTGAATATTTTGAAAATACTTTGTGGAAGCCATGATAAATTCTTTGCTGAATATAGATACTGAAAAAAACAAAACAAAAAAAAAAACAATATGAAATGTACATAATCTGTTCAATTTAATGCATCCTTGCTGCATAAAAATTTCTCTTATATAAAAAAAACAAAAACAACCCACTACAGACTACAAACTGTGAACTGCGGTGTATGAAAACAACAAAAGCAGCAATTTTCTATAAAAGCAAAGTACAATAAATCACTAATGATGATTAAAGGTGCTCTATGCGATCTTGTTTGACGTCACTTCCGCTGACGTTTCACATAAATAAAAAACAAAACAGAGCAAGCTCCCCCCTCCCCCCAGTGTTTTTGTAACTGCCGTGAACGCACAAAGCACACTGATACGAAAGGTGGTGCTAACCCAAGAGAGACAGCTACAGAGCTAACATCAAGCTAACATGTCTAAATAAAAATTAAAAAAAAAAACTCAGATTCACGCTGTACAATCAACTCTGTCTATTATGTGCACGCACATTAAACCCCACTTCTTCTTGCTGATTGGCTGGCCATAGTTTGTTATTGTTTTGGTGCATGTCCCTTGCCCCTATTCTGTGTTTTGGTATTGCAGCCTCTGTGTTGTCTTTCGAGACCGGGTTTTTTCCCAATGTATTCAGAGGGCAGACAGCAAGACAATCAAGGGGTTGTATACCGTTTGAGATAAAAATGAAATAGAGCTAAAATCCTGCAACATTGCATAGAACACCTTTAATATGCTATCCACAAAAATTATAACCAGGCATGTCTACACTAGATTCTTAAGATCACAAATATACAGTACCTTTCCTGTCCAGCAGTGTCCCAGATCTGAAGGTTTGTTTTCTCTCCATCTACAAGCATCTTCTTGATTTGAAAGTCAACACCTGTAAGAATGAACTTTAAGCAATTTGGATTCTCAATACTTACAGTAGACTGTATTTATATGGCAACCAAAAAAAAAAGAAAAGAAAAAAAAAAGCAAATGACATTTTCTCACCAAGAGTGGTTTGTATATCTCCTCTAAATTCATTCAGACTCAATCGTAGTAAAAAGCTGGATTTTCCCGACCCAGCATCCCCAGCCAACACCAGACGATACACTGGATCAAGATCTTGAGTGTCATGCAAGTCGTCTTCAGTTTGCTATAGAGAACAATTGCAAAGAAGCAGTCCAAAGCCATCCACATCTCTAGTTGTTTGTCATTTACTACATGACAGAAAAACAGAATCTTTCCATTTTTTTAACGACTAATTTGGCATTTCTAATTTCTAAAATACTTGACGAGTAAACAAGAGAACAGTAGCAAGTAATACCTTGACAGGAAAAGCAGACAACCGCCGCCGAAGTGAGGAGGATATTGAGCCAACTGTACTAGGAGCTACAGATCTCAACTTCTGCTCTGACACCTATGAGACATTAGTTATTTAACTCTCCAGTGAATAATACAGATACACACCTGCAAAGTGTGAAAACTAGTGAAAGCTGAAGATTACCTCCAGCTCAGATGGAATACAAGAGTAACTATGATGCACAGTCTCCACTGAATTATGGCTGTCGTCACTGTCATAATCGCTGCCTGACATCGGCTCGGCGTCTGTCTGAACGGAAACGCCACTATCCAAATACTTATCAGCCCAGCACTTCACCAGGGCTATCGTGTCCTCTTCATTAGTAAAACTTGAAAAGTTAAACAAGACTATAGTATAATATTATATAACATACAGGCCTAAACAAGAAATGACCTTCAATGTTTTTTTTTCTCTCAATATACAGCTGCAACAAATGAAGAGTAAACAATAAAGGATATAATTACCCGCTCTGATTCATAGTACTCTGTCGAAGTGGTTTCATCTTTCTAGGAGGAACTTCATTTTTTGATGAGAGCTACAGAAGAGCAAACATTATAATGAGGGTTGTTATTGTGTACGTTAAAATGACTTCCAGAAACAATGGTGCATTTCTGTATGCTGGAAATCCAAATATTTGATCATGGCTGCAATGAATGCAGCTCGAACTACAATTAAAAACCAATGAAGTAGCTACCCGTCTTTTTGAGGAGCCATTCTCCTGGCTCAGAGCAGAGCGTAACCCATCATTGCTGTCATACAACGTTTTGTTTATTTCCCTGAGGTGAAGGAGAGAAGTCAGGTGCCATTGAGCTAGAATATCCATTACTTTCATTAGAATATTATGATTCATTTGACTCCCAAAGAGAACGATGGAATTGGCTTACTGGAGAAATTCTATTTGGCTGGAGTAAGATTGGTACTCCATCACCATCTTCTTCAGGTCCTCACTTTCTCTGAGAAGAAAAAGGAAATCAAATTAAGGGCTTTTTCTTAAGTCACTTATACACCACCACCTCCAGGGGGTTAATGAACTACTGGAGGCAGTCACATATTTACGTACACAAAACCCAGCTTGGGTATGTGAATACCTCCAGAATGAATTGAAGCATCGATGGTCTCACCTATCATGTTGGAGTTTCTGGTCAGTGAAGGCATTCTTCAACCTATCTAACTCAACCTGGAGAACGGAGACGTTTATCTGGGCTTTCATAAGAGAACTCCTCAGCTCCTCATTCTCCTGCAGAGGAACACAAAAGCGGATGAGACCACATTTCAATTTGTATTTGGTCTTCACGGGACCTGCCTGCAAAAAAATCCTACAGCTAACGATCTATAAAGATTTTTCAGTCCCATAGAAGTATTGTTTTGCTTTATAAAATTATGTATTATTTTGACGATGTCTTTCATACTTTTCCAGGCCTTGACAGTGTAAATTCTTTGGCAGTCAACAGGACAGTCACAGTTCACTATGTAACAACAAAGATTACATTTAAAAAGGACACTTGTTTTTATGTTTTACTCCCAAATTCTCCAATTATTGTATTTATGTCGACATGCCTTTTCACTAACATGGGCTGCATTGTCATTTATGACAACTGAGATTATGTTTGCATAATGTAAACGCAGCCTCAAATCGATACCGGTTCACACAGATCTGTGAAACATCTAAAAATCAAAGGTTTTTCTCAAAACTTCAGCACCCAAAGCACCTTTTAAGTTTAAGATCCACTAAAGCCAGTCATTTTTTGGGGGACAAAAATATGATTTTTAAGTTAAAATTGGCACGGTTTACCAGACTCTCCCCTTCTGTTCAAACACTTCTGAAGGGCACTGCATGTTGTATAGGAGTATCCGATTCATACCTGCATCAGATCTCTAATCTGTGCTCTCAATTTGATGGCATCTTCCCTGGGGCTGTTTAATCTCGAATCCTCTTGATATTGCTAAAATTTGAGACAACCAAAATTACACAAAAAAGAGAGACAAACCCACATACAAAGACAGTAAAATATGATTCCCATATTGCTTCCTCACCTTTGTGAGCCTTTCTATTGTTGTTTGCAGGTCCGCAAGTTCATTCTCATGCTTGATTTGGAGCATAGCAATGGATTCGTCCAATTTCTTTTGCTCCTGTATGCATGAAACCCAAGAAGAGCGTTTTCCTTATATGCACAGGCCTAATAAAGAGGCATTTACTAGCTCTCATAGAGAGGCCTTTGTGCACACAGAGTCAGGCCAGCTTTCCTGTTAAATACTTCGTACTGGGCTTCAAGAATAAAGGTGAACCACTGAGTACAAAGCTGAACCTGAAATCCTTCTTTTCACTTACCAAGACAGAATTACACTTACATACATATGCATTTACGTGAATGCGTGTAATTCATGCATTTATGCATCTGTCTTGAGGTCAAGTGTTATTGTTAAATAGCCCAGAAAATTATTGGTTACTTCTGCATTAACCTGCATCAACATTAATATTCAATAAATAAATGTACACAAATGTACCAATTCTAAACATTCAACTTGTCTTACTTCTCACCTCTTCCCTGACCCTTTCTTCTGTGCGGGCCAGTTGCTGCTGCAAGTCTTCCTCCATCTCTGCTAACTGAGTGCTGGTCAGTTCCTCTGTCCTGTTCACATCAAAAAGCATAAGGCATAGCTTTTCAGAACCAAACGGCAACTTTAAAGTCTTTTTTCCAGAAAGCAGTTTGAAACAACCGGCCTTGGTCTTAGGATACCCTTTAATGCATCCAGGTGCACCTACATCCAGATCTCAAGAGAAATGTTCCCCGAGGAGCTACTACTGGGGAGATGAAAAACTCCTTTAAGCTACACAGTCTTATCGCAATCATCAAGCGGGTGCTGTTGAGCAAACCTCTGACGAAAGGGAAGGGAGGAACGAAGGTAGGGCTCTTGAAAAGCCACAACTGTGTAAGGTGGACCTGAGGTGAAACAAACAGCGCTAAACACACAGTAAAAGGCCTGGACTATGTCTCGCTGTGAAAACGGAGCACTCAAACTACATCCACACCTACAGAACCAAATAAAGTCTTGAGAAACGCAAGGAGAATGACGAGCTTAGTAACTCAAGCCTAATTTTTAGTTTCCTCCTTCCTTAGAAATGATAGAACTTTTCTTCGTTTTAACAATGAAAGCTTTGTAACCTGAATTCATTAAACAGGTGAGACACTTCTTGGACAGAAGACAGGAGGAAAAAAAAAAAAAAAAAAAAAGGGCAGTGCTTCGGTCCACCATAAAATGCAATGTTTACAATTGTTAATGTATTAATCTGATATTGAACATTACAGTCTTCTATAATGCCGTATTGTCTTATATCCTGCAAATATTCAAGGGGGTAGCAAAATGACAAACTTAAACAACAAATAGTTATTAAAATTGCCTTAAAAAGCTCTTTCAAAGATTTAAGACTTGATGTCAAGGTGCAGTCATCACATATCAGCTGGTTGGGAGTCGTGACTGAAAGAGTCAAACCAGTGGTTGTAAATAGTCAATAGCATCCCAGGTCAATACTGGAAATGCTCCTCTCACCTTCGTAGACTGGTCTCCAGTTGGTCACTCTCCATCCTGTGCTCTTTGCTCTCAGCAACAAGAGCTTTGATGAGATCCTCATATTGCTGCAGTAATAACTCATCTGATGTAGAGTGGATCTGTTCATACATCTCCCTCAATTCACCCCACTGTCTGCAGACACAAGAAAAAGAAAGCAAAATAAAAATGTGTGACTGGATAAACAAAAAAGGGAAAAAATCTAGTTGCCAATGTAGATACTGGCATGAAATTAATATAATAATAATAATTTTAGTGTAGTCCAAAGATTATAATCAGAAAGGGAAAATAAAACGCTTAAACATCTGCTTATTTTATTTATTTTTTTAAAGTAAAAAAAAAAAAACCTCTGAAAGCTATATAGATACACATGTTTACCCAAATATGGACACTGCATAGACTACGGTTTTTTAGCTTGTTAGAAATGATGTAAACTAAATCTAACAATGCGGTCAGGATTTTCATCTAAAAAAAATTAAATCAAAAGCAGGTTGTGTTAGTTTTAGCTCACGTTTGTGTACAGATTTGCCCTTAAAAAAAAAAAGCTGGCAAGGCTTCGCACAAACATAAATTTTGTTTTAATAGCACACTTTGACATATTTATGAAACTCAGGACAAATTTAGTAGATCTAGCCCTAAGGAAGGGCATAAAAACACGACTTAATAAACACTTAGCTAACGGTTTAACTTGTTTTTTTTTTTATATGAAATATTTTTGGCTTCCCTTTTGTCAGTAAATGCTAAGTTCAGATTCACTTATTATGATAAACATTCAAAATATAGCTACCTTCCCAAATAAAAGGCCACATCTCCGTCTAATGTGTTTTCAAACTCATCCCAAGCGCTTCTCTGAATTTGCAAACCGTTTCCCAACAAAGCCAAATTGAGGGCTTCTGAAACTTCATGAAAGCTTGACGAAAAATCGTAAAAGTTAATATATCCGTCTCCGTCCAGATCAAACTTGTTGAATAAAGTCCTGATCTGGTCAGCAGGAACATTCAGCTCTCGGCAAACACTGGTAAAGTCCTCGTACTCGACTCTTCCTGACTTATTCCCATCACATGCTGCAAAAAGTCTCCGAAGGTCAGCTTGGTTCATATTTTCACTGGACGAGGACAGACAAACGGTGATACAAAATATACCTGTGTACAAAGACAACGTTCCGAAAACGTGGAAGTAACAAAAAGACGAAAGTGTGACGAGAAATGAACGCTAAAGTTTCGTGGTCTAACATGTACATCACCAACAGGTGCGCAGAAACCTCGCGCTGAAACTACACAGCCAGTTTAGATGAAGCCATGAGGGATTGGATGGTCGCTCGTTATCTCGCATTGTAACAAGTTGAACTCAAGTTAGTGTGTCATTGGATAGTCGTGGAGGTAGGCGTGCTGTAGAAGTGTTCAACAATCTGAGAACCAGCCCACATTTTGGTCTGGTCAGTAAAACTTAGCACAACACAGCCTGGCCAGGGCTCCTTTGTTATCCAACTTGGTAACCACATATATGCTTATTGCTTATATCATATTACTAGTGCTTTCTAATTAAAAAGAAATAAAGTTACACCGTGTGATATTTCATCTCTGGAAGCGCCTGTAGCCTACTTTATTTCCCTTCCAGGTGTGGACTGGTCTTTATCTGCTGAAGGACATTTGCCTGCCTTTATTAAGTAATGTCCACGCCACATATTGTTAGCTGTACTTTTGTCTTCCATACAATTTAAAGATATTTTCGCCGAATCGCACACAGATTGCCATAATAAAAACTAACAATATATCAAATAAACTAAAAAAGTAGACAAATATCCTAAAGACATTCATTTCTGAATGTATAGGATATTATTATTTTTTTTTTTCCCTCTCTTTGGATGTGTCATTGTGCAAACAGTGCACTGCACCTAAGTCTTAAACTAACTCAAGAGTTTACAAGATTTAGTCATAGCTAACTTCTAACCTGCGTCAGATAGCCTACTGTGACACACACACACACAAAGTAGGATTAACAGAGAATAACCTAATTATACTTACCTAACATTCATTTACCTACATTTCATTACGTGTTAATGAAACGATGTCACCTACTGTTTGTTACTTTATTTAACCTGGAAGGAACAAGATAATAACCATAGCGGTAAGTGACATATCAAATATTTAAAATACAGTAACAGTGTCGCATACCAACAATGGCCACATGATGGCAGCATTATCACAGTAAAATTAAGAGCGCGGATACTTGCGTAGATGGCGCAAATCTCTTTCGAGGTGCTAGTGATACATGGAGATAATTTAAGATGGACACAAACACGATAGAAACTATGAAACCATAAGTATGCATAAAATGTATCAGCTGACCAGGGGTTGGTGACATCAAATTACAATGACACACACAAAACACATGGTTTTTAAGTTCCATGGGGACATTATATAGGCATAGTGATTATTATAATGTGTAATGTAAAAACATATCCCTCACAGAAAAGTCATTTGCAATAAATAAATAAAATAAAAATCTATGATTTATACATTTTTGATTTTACTATTCTTGTTGGATATAACACACACACTTTGGGTTTCCATGTTTTATGGGGACATTTCATAGACATAATGATTCTATCCTCTTAATTCCATCTTTTGGAATTTTGGATATTTCCATTTTTGTGGGGACATTTTGTCTCTATAACGTGGAGTTTACTGTACCTGGACCTCACACAACTGGTCAAAAGTTTTAAATAATTTGCACAGTTTTTTAAAAGTATTTTATGAGGCTGAATTTAATTAAAAAAACAGTAAAAGCAGTAATTTTATTGTATCTAATATGGTTACAATTTTAATAACGGTTTTATTGTAAGATAATTAATTCCTGTGATGGCAAAGCTGAACTTCCAGCAGCCATTTCTTCAGTCTTCAGTGTAACGTGATCCTTCAGAATCTTCTTCTTATTAAGAATAATGCATAATATTTAATTTTTGCATATCATTTTTTTTATATATATATATTTTTCTTATACAGTACCATCCAAAAGTTTTAGGTAGGCAAGAAAAAACTTTTATTCTTAAGGACAAATTAAATTGACCAAAAGATTACTAATACCTTTAATTGATTAAAAGATTTGTAATACTTTAAATAAATGACTGATTTTAACATTGTCCATTATTGAGCGCTAATTAATAATTGAAACACCAAATGAATGATTTTGTAAAGATCAGATGACTCTAATGACTTAAGTAACAGCTGCTGAAAATTAAGCTTTGCCATCACAGGAATAAATAACATTTTATAATGTATTAAAATAGAATACAGTTATTTAAATAACAATAATGTCACAATATTACTCATTTGACTATATTTCATCAAATAAATGCAGCCTTTCATTTACAGGACTCATTTTAAAATCCTTAGATGTTAATCTTAATTCTCCCAAACCTTTGACCAGGAGTGTGTCTAATAGTTCTATGCCACTGCAAGTTTCACAAACGTAACTCTAATTGACACAAATAATGTTGAACCAGTACAAACCAGTGGTTTTATTTCTTTTATTTAAAAAATTAAAATTAAAGTGCTTTTATGTACAATATAATAAAAACAACAAAACAGTAGTGATGTATAATACAAAAAATACATTTCACAACAGTTTTTTTTTCTCTTTACATTGGCAGCAAAATGTACAAATACACCTATACATTAAAGTTTACAAGACATTAACTTACAATAGGTCAGAGCATCTTGGTGCGCCGTTATAAAGAATGTGTCTGAGCATTTAAGATTGTAGCAGACTACTACAGTCCAGTAACTCTTATGTCTGAGTCAGTTCAGCACTGAAATATGTGACTAAATCTACCGCTTGAAGGTAGCAGCTGATGTACAGTGAAGTTTTCACATTGTCTACTCTGTAAAACGGCACGCTAGTGATAATAATCAGATGACGTACTAAAAAACAAGCAAATTCGCTTACATTTTTTAAATATTTTGCATGATATTTTGAAAGTGATTTTCAAACAGAGGTCTGAGTATATGTAAAACAGTTATAGCATATTACAAATACATAAGTTGTTTTTTTCTTTTTTTTGTGCTTTAAATATAGTCGGTAAGTGTTTTATGTGTATGTGAATATATATATATATATATATATATATATATATATATATATTAGGGTATATATTAGGGGACCTCTGCAGATATTAATTAGCACAGTGGAGACATACCCTTGCAGTGGACTGTTGCACAGACGACCATTCAATATACAGTGGTTTGTGACTTTACATGTACAAGTTAATTCTACTGTGTAGTCCACCAGAGCAGACATGCATGTGAGGTTAGCTTTTTGTTTCACTTGTTTGAATCACAAAAAGGCTACAAGACTACATTTGCTTTCCCGCATCCCGCAGTCATAAAATCTAGCTCATGAGGCATTAACAAAACCATTCAATTGGTACTTGCTACAGCAATGTCAAAAGAATATTCATTCCCAGACACCTGAACCATTTCCACACTCTGTGCAAATATAACAGGAAAAGAAAAGAATTGTAATGCATTCTGGTAAAAAAAAAAAAAAAAAAAAAAAAAATTAAATAAAAAATAAGCAATGTCAAAAACATTAAAACTTTCCCTTACGAATATAATTATACAACTTTGTGATCAAAGTCATTGTCCATCAGATCATGTTTAAAGTGAATGTCTGTTTTGAAACATTCAGCACAAATTTAAATAAGACACAATGTTATTGAAAGAATCGTTTTGGAACACTTTCAATCAATACGTAACTACATTCACAATACAGATGTCTTTGAAGATCGATGGCGGTGAAATATTACACGCGTGTGGTGCAATATACAATGCTTGTCTTTGGGAATTTTACTGGAAATACATTGATACTGGAAATAGACTTTTTTTCTTTAAACTATTTTCTGTTTGTGTTGTTAATATACATTTATACATGGATCCTTATGTTGATTCTAAACTATAGTACATTTGTGTCTTGATTTGTGGTTTCTATCCCCATTGCTTTGCAGCAGTCAAGCGCTGCACTTTTTTTGTATGACAATCTTGGCAGCTGACTATTTATAACGGGTTGTTTCATATACCTATATGTCATTGCTCCCACCCAAAAACATCTGTTAGCCTGCTTTGACTTAAGGTGTTACAGTGAACATGGCACTTTTTCATGGAAAAAAAATCTGCTGGTCACTTTACACTCTTCAGGGAGCTTAGATCTCATAGCTTTGTGAAGCTAAAATTGGCATGTAAAGTCTTAACCACACGTTTTCATTCTGTCCGAATGCAAATTCATCATTCGAATTTACAACATGGCAATAAACGTCTTTAATCTAAACAAAGTACACTTTTGAGTCTTGACAGATCCAAAGAGATCTGATACTAAAATCTTTTGGCACGACAACCAATTTGAATCCGTAAACAATCTCGAGACGTTTGGTCACTTCTATTTCCATTGAAGTTGAAAACTCATCATCATTTACTTACTCTCATGTTGTTCCAAAACTATTACCTTGTTTCTCCTGTGGAACACAAATAGAGGTATTTTGAAGAATGTTTTTGCTGTTTTTGTCCAAAACAAAAACCACCGACATTCATTTGACATTTGTAGAGCAAGTAAATTATGAAATCATTTTCATTTTTGCATGAACTATCCCTTTAAATCAGTGGTTCTCAACCCGGGGCCTTAAAATGACTTCAAACTGTTTAAAATAAGACCAATGAAACATTAGCTAACCGTCTTATTTCTATTCCAGAAGATATATGAGAAAGCCTCATTTCATATTTTAGATTTCTAGACCTGAAAAGGTCATGTAATTTAATAAAAAAAACCATGGGCATTTTCTATTGAATAGAAATATACAGAATATACAGTATTTCATCAGGTAGAAACTGTGAGTACTAAATAATGGACAACTGGAAACATCATGGGCTCCTCAAATGATCCTGTGGCGGACTTTGGGAGTCAAAAAGGTTGAGAAACACTGGTTTAAATCTAGTCTACCATTGGTAACTGATTTTAGTTGGGGGTATAAGGAACATAGAGATATTCAAATGTGATTTGTGCCTTGGACATACTTATAGTATTGCTAGCATGCCTTTTTTTGGAGTTCTCTACACACTGAAACCCCACTGTGGGCTCTTTATATGCCTCAATCTCACTTGCATACTTTATTTAACGTGTGTACCTCTGAGAAACTGTGTAGAATACTGAGGTCGTGGCATCACTTATTGTTCTAGAACAGCCGTGTGCTGTTTGTTAGCTGTCTATGAGATGCTTCTCCTTTACGTGATTTGCATAGTATGCCTGCTATGTGCTGAGGTCGTGATGATATACTGCGCAAAGGTTTTTGCATATATCATCAAAGCTTTTGATGCACCACTATGCCTTATATTGTGTGGAAATGTCAGCTAATCATCTCACGTCAGGCACTATGTTTAGCAGAAACTCTATTGTTGACTAAAGTTTGGAATTGTGTCTTCTCGTTCACAGGACGACCAACTCTACGCAGCAGGGATGAGATGGGAGCATGACAGGTTAGTGAACCCTGAGGGCATCGTATTGCTTCCACACAGATGCCACCAGACATTTTTGGACGGACCGGGGCGGGACGACTGGATCGGCGTACCTCGCAATGCCCGCTGTTTTTTGTTAGAGTGTAATCTAGGCCTCGCGTCCCGCTCAGCGTGGCTCTGGGTGCTTCACAGACTTGGCAGTGACTGAGAAATGTGAACAGATCACCAAGACAAAATGAGAGGAGACAAAGTGCAAAATAAAACCCAGTGATGGTACGTTTCCAGTCATTTTCTGTCTGTCCCTCCCTTGGTGCTGTTCAGTTTAGAGGCCACTTTTTTTTAACAGTCATCCCAAACAGACTTAAACGATCGAGTCTTTGATCTCTGAGCCCAGTCGCACTCGAGGTCGTGGGCAAGTCGGCGAGATCTCAACGTGGCTCTCCTTTAAGTTCAAAGGTCTCTTTTCAGATTCTGAGAAGCTCTTGCTGTTCTCGGGTGAGGAGCATTCGTGGGTGGGAGTGCTGCAGATGTAGTTATCATTGAGCGTCTGGTAGCCCTTGTGGTCAGACACCGAGGGCGGGATGTTGTTGCCGTTTAATGGAAGGTTTTCCGTATGCTTCCCTGGAATTCGCGGTTTCTTCTGTTGCATGTTGGGACACTCGCCTTCCTTCAGCATGGACTTCATCCTGTCTCGATTCCTGTACGCTACAAACAGCGACAGGACCACCAGGGAAAACACGAGTAAGGCACACACAACGATCAACTCATTCCAGTACGTTTTGGTTTTTTCCGGCGACCATGTTTCACCAGGCAGGATAATCGCTTCCCCTTGGGGTACCAACTGTGTTCGGGAACGTCCGGTTAGGGTGGTGCTTTCGTGATCTGCTCTGACACAATAATTGGCCAGAAGTTGTCGGTAGCCACCTTCTTCTGACCAACATTGGTAGATCTCCTCCCTCTCCACTTGGGCTACAACCACCAGCCCGCCGTCAGGACTGGGATAGACGAATCGCTCTGCGGTGTGACTGTACTCCCAGCGCCTCTCGGCCAAGTTGGATCGCAGCTTGCAGGGGAGCACCGTAAATGTGTTGGCTGGGATTTGTACCACATGGCATGATGGAACACCTGTGGGTTAGATGGTCTTATTAGTTACTAGTAAATCAAACATTTATCTCCCATATTAGCAAACCACCACACAACCACTTCAATTACTTAGAGTCTATCAGAGCGCATTGCCGGAGGAGCTATGTAAATGCGTTTGGTCATGCCACAGCGCTTTTGTATCTGTAACAGCTTGTTTTAACCTTATGAACCCTACAGCACTTTGTGGTTTGTTGGAAATATGTTCTTCAAATATTGATTCATATGGGGTTTAGGTATTGTAAAGCATGGCTGTCACTCACGTGGTGGAGTCGGTTTTGCAGAGCGAGGGCTGGCCATTGTCAGTTTGCATATTGCAGTGTTGGCGTCATCTACATCTTGATGCCATTGACTGTAAAGAAAAGAGCAGGGATCAGATGGAAATTCAATTCATCTGTTCAAGTCTGGGCTCAGTAAGATATTTAAAACCTTTGTGAAAATAACTAATGATTTTTATTTTTATATTTTTTACATTATTTCATTATTATCATATGCTCATTTATATACTCATTCATTTGTGTGCTAATGTTTGAAACTTGCAATGTAATACAGGTTTAAACTTCTTAATGAACAAACTGAAGTGAAATGGGTGCGAGTGCAACTAATGGAAATGTACAAACCTCTTAGCTGGCGCATGCTTGATATTCGAACACTGCTTCCCTGTCCATGCACAGTAAGGATCTCTAGACAGCACACACTCTCCACAGCTCTGGTAGTTAGAGCAGTTGGCAAGTGGGATTTCAACCAGCCCAGAATAGCTAGACACAAACAACAGCCCCTGTTGGAAATGCAAACACAACAGAAATAAGACACCTTCTCTATAAAATATCTACAGAACTATGATAGATCCGGTGTAAAAAGATGCTTGGTATGCATAGAGTAAATGTTAATACATGATAATTGCGCTGACAGTGTTAATAAGCATTTTTAAAATAGTTCTCATGGTGTATAGACTGAGTAGTGTACAGAAAGAGCAGACGCTGTTTGTTTCCCATCTGTTCACAGTTCTTCGGAGAGGAAACGGGGATGCAATTATCTCCCTTCCAGGCCTCACTATCTCAACGGCTGGAGGGTCCCTTTGACTGCCATGCTGTCATTTCAATAATGCATTACGTTCTCCAGCGTGCATAACAAATACAAAGACGAGTTTAAGAGTATAAAGTACCTTCTCATCATCCAGTTCGATGTGTTGTACAGACTGAGGCTCGGGGAAAATCACCAGCTCTTCAATGATATACATCTTGTTCTTAACGTTGATGGCTTTGTGGATCATGCCGTCATCTGAAACATAACATACAGTGATGTGAAATGATGTATGTAAGGGCCTGGGCCATTTTGGTAACAGGTTAGTTGCTATTCAGTATCGCTGGGAAAATGATCCTAACTGACTCTCAAATAAAGATAACGCACAAAACATAAACAAGATTAGAGCCGTAGCTAGTCATTCTTTCTGCCACAAACCAACTAAATATTTAGGTCTAAATGTATGTATGTTCTTGCATATAAAATTACTTTTTTTTTACTATGCCATTTTAACATAAACTACTGAACTTTATGTGATGCATAACTGTCAATCATATGTAACTGAATATATATTAAAATGAAAAAATTACATCTATACAAGTTAAAAAAACGAACATGATTAAAATATGTTTAGCTGTGGAACAAAAATGTATGAGATAGAAAAAAAAAGTATTGATGATAAATTTATAAAAGTGATTATTGTGAGGTTAAAACACACTTTGTTTATTAGTACTATTGTGGACATATTACCTGTTAAATTGATATATGACTGATAAACATGCATTAGTTTGTTTATTCTAAAATTGTGTAATCTAAATGGATGAAAATTTCATATATATATATATAATTTATTAATTTAATAGTGTTATATTATATTTTATTATTATTATTATCATTTTGATCTGAAGATTAAAAACAGCAGTCCAGATTTTTGTGTTTTCAGTCTGCTATGTTGAAACACAGCTTGTTTAAAAGGATACTAGACTCAAAAATTCAAATTGCTATTAATTACTCGCCCTTAAGTTGTTCCTGTATGAGTTTCTTTCTTCTGTGGAACACGTAAGATCGTTGAAGAATGTTGAAAACCAAACAGTCACTGTTTCCCATTGACTTCTCGAGTAGAAAAAAAAAGAAAGTCACAGAACCAGCCAGGAACTATTTGGTTACCCACATTCTTCAAAAGTTCTTCTTCTGTGTTTAGCAGAAAAAAAAAGAAAATACTGGTTTGAACAAGACTAATTGATAACAGATTTTTCATTTTTGGGTGTAATATCCCTTTAAGCACTCAACCTGTAGTTGCAAACCTGCTTGAATATCTAAAGTAAAAGATAAAGTCATGTTGCTTGATTTTAGGGCTTGATTTCCCAAGTCTAAAATCCCTTAATTCAATCCTAATGGGGACTGGAGCAAGACTGAAAGAGCCTTTAATGCAGGAAAATTTGTATAAAATCAGATTTGCTCCGGTGTAAGCTGCAAAACAAAAAAACGAATTTGATCTTGATCTGGCACTGTTTCACTGAGACTGTATTAGGTCAAGCCCACTCTATTTTTACGGAGATAGCTGAGTTTTACATGCACGCTACGTGGTGGTTTAAGTCCTCACCAGTGCCGAGGAAGAGCACATCGTATGTCTTGTGGAGGGCCTGTACTCGGTGCACAGCAAGCTGCGTGTAGCGCACGTTTCGTTTGAGCAGCAGAGGCTGGCTGCGGATCACGCTATCCATGAGGAAGTGGTCCTTCACAAAGTTCAGCACTTTATCAGGCATGTGCAGGGAGGAGGAGATCCCTTGGGCACGGGCCGTGTTGGTGATGCACTGCAGGAAGATGGAAAAAGACGCCTCATGAACACACTATCTCTATCTCTCTTTTTCTCACTGCAGTCAGTGATTTTTGGTGAGTGGCAGCCAAAATCAATGTAACTTTCAACACAAACACCAATGTCAAGTCAGATTGAAAGTGTGATTGAAAAGATCTTGTACTCAGATGACCTGAACTCACGGTCGAACAAGCTTTGGTCTAGGTGCTGTCTGAGAATTAAACTTGGTAAACAGAACTTGCAGGCAAAATTCTCATTACAGCCAATCACCAATGTATAAGATGTTCTATACAAGTCACTGTGAAATCAAAATAGACAATTCTTACAATTTTTATGCAGTGTTTATTAGAAATCATTTATCTGTGCACATCATTTTTTTTTAACTTTCACAATGACATCAATGTTGCGAAAAGCGGACAAAACCATTATTCTGTCAATATTTATGTTTGTTTTTCACACTGAATGTTCCCACTGACTTCCAATATATTTTTGTCGATATAGTGGAACAGATGGAACAGTTGGACATTTGTCAAAATATCTCCTTTGTGTTCAGCTGAATAACAAAAGTCATTCAGATTTTAAATGACTTGAGGGTGAGTATTTTTGAGGGAACTAACCTTATAAATTGCACTTTTGAAGAGAACACAAAACTTACCGCTCCAGGTCTGGGTTCTGGTACTGGGTGGTTGTAAGTGTACCACTGCTGCGTCTCACGATTAACTTCTCGGTAACGTCCATTAAACGCCTCTTCGACCTGGTCCATAGTGAACGCGCATACAGCTGAGCTGCCTGAAGCACCTTTGTACCTGTGCAGACGAACACAACAACCATTACAATTGATCAGCATAAGCATAATCACATGCAAACCAAACCTAACACCCAAGCCTTCCATAAAATAACAACCACACTGACACGCATCTTTAAGACTAGCAGCAGCTCAAAAATCTGATTGCATACAAAATGCAAAAGACGTCTTATTTAACCTCAGACATAACAGGTGCGTAGGCGGACACAAGAGGGAGGCTATTCTGAGCATCTGCAGTCTCGCTGACATCTCATGCCTGTCCTGTATCTTTCACCCCTATGTTAATGCACTCAATCAATACCCACAACTCCTACGCTAAGCACCACAAAAGCAGTCTGGTTGAGTGCCAGGCAGCGTTCAATAACAGAAATGAAAGCTGAATTTCTGAAAGGTTTAAAAAGGAACACAAACATAGCTACAACTATACACTCTGTATTTTTTGTATACTAAATAGGCTTTCAGGTTATGTACGCTACCATTGTGAGGTGAAGACTCCATAAAACACAGTACTCTTCCAGGCTTCTTTGCTGGGGGTCAGTACAAACATGTCCTGGATGATGTTGAAAGGGAACCCATCGTCAGGTAGCGAGCAAAGCAGCTGCGCTTTCAGAAAAGTCGTCCATTTCTTCTGAAGTACCCTTTCTCCACCTTTATCACCCTGTGACAATACAAACATATCCGAGTTATTTTTGTATAATCTTCAATACTGTTATAGTAAAATTTTCTAAACTAGAATATTAGCAATGTACACTCAATGTACACAATTTGCTTCGGATAAAGTTTGCCGTAAATGCGAATGAGGATTTTTTCGTTGTTGTTATGAGCACTTCTGACCACAAGAGGGAACTAGTAGCTGATGTCGATGCCAGCAAACCAATGGAAATGTTGATCATAATGGCAGCATTCAATAAAATCTGTTACATATTCTATTACATAAAGATTTAGAATTGGACAAGGACTGCAGCTTCTATCATATGTTGTGCATTAAGGCTGAGTAAAACTGTGTGTTTTTGTGATTGGGGCCCTGAGGGTTGTAAAGGCTTTAACTTTGGTACTGCTAAGTCCGTTAAAACAAAACAGGCAGTATAATTCAAAGGCTTTAATGTCTATGAGTAGAAAAACACAGCCTGTTATGAGAATTACTAATTAGTTATGCATCCGTTTTGTATTTTAACATATATAACATATAGTAAAGTTGTTTATATTAACATATATAAAGGCAGAAGTAATAATTTTAGCATAATAACTTACAGAATATGCATGCAAGTCTTCCACCAGATGTGCCTCAGTTTATTTTCATTAATGAAATGACAACAATGGAAGAAAATAAGGAAATTATGTAACTAATTCTTGGATTACCAAAGACAATTGTTTAATCTAAAACTGACTTGACTGGAACTTCTTCTCTCATAACATGCTTTCATTTTTTTTTTTAGATAATAAACCTTATGGCACAGGTAAAGAAGAACAAAGTCACACCATGAATCAACTAAATAATTTTGTTTTTCAGAGCAGCCTTAGTGTCAACCCTCACTCTAGCAGAACTTCATACGGAACAGCTGAACAAATAAAATTGACTGAGAGATAAAATCAAAGACATGAAGAGAAAGAGATGCTCGGGCAGAGAAACAGACAAATGTGAAGTACAAATGCCCTGAACGACAGCCCGAGGTACATAAAGCAGAGGTCCCATTAGCACCATATTTATTCATCCATCTCAGCTGCTCTCCAAAGAAAATGAGCTTTCCTCTAATTATAATATTATTGTAATCCAGCACGCAGGACAACGCCTTCCCCTACCAGCAGGACGGCAACAACACATTCCAATAAAATCTTTTAAAGGGAGACTCCCACCTATCATTGAACAGCAGAGTTTAGAACTGAGAACAGCTGAGCAATGAGTTAAGAGGCGTTCATACCAAGAACGATTACTATAAAGACAACTATATTAGTGCCAACACCAATGCATGGTAATATTCTGTTTATTATAAGTTCGAACAGTTTGGACATCTGCAGCTTTTTATCCTTCATCAGTTTGAAAAAATGTTCTTGTTCCTCTTTGTTATTTTTGTTTATAGGTGTGTGAATATCTATATTCTTATTTAGAATTAGGATGATTTTTAAAACTTTTTTGTAATAGTTGGTGTAAAGGGGCCTTTACAATATAATACATAGAAGTATTTAAATTTAATTTAAATTACATTTGTATTAATATATTGATATTATTATCATTATAAAGACTATTTATAAATGCATAGAAAATCACACACACACACACACACACACACACACACACACATATATATATAAACAGTAGTCAACATAGGAAGTGAATCAAAAAAAGCAAAACTTGCCCTAAGACAAGTACACATTTTAGTTTTAGGTTTTAGGAAAACTTTGATGAAATGTTTTAGTCTTTGACTACTGTATATATATATATATATATATATATATATATATATGCACCTTTAAAACTTTGCACTTTGAACTGAGTTGGCAAGCATACAGCAGCTTCCACATATGCCTTTCATTTTAAAATTGAAATGAAAGGATTACAGCTTCTGCTCATTGTCTCATTGTCATTCTGAGTGTAAATGATATGGTACCATTTCAAACGCAAACCCCAGGCTCTATTCAGAAAGAATCTTAAAACAATAGGGAACTGTTGCAGTACGTAAACGGATAGTTTTACATGCATCACAGTTTCCACTGGAATTTGACATGGTCATCAGTGCAAAAGTGCACCAATATGCATATTACAATGACACTTGATTTGAGGTAAGTTAGGAGTCAAAAAGAGAAGAAACTGAAATATAGAGAGCGCAGTGGAATTAAAATCATTCTCGGACTTCAAAAGCAAGACGAGAAGGCAAATGAATCTTGCAGATGTTTCACTCCGCTCATGCACCATTCAGCACAGACAGGGTCAGTGCTTCAACCCAACTGGCAACGTAGAGACTCTCTTAAGATTCAGATCACTCCTTGTGCACAAATGCACTGCTTTGAGTCGAAGAGCATAAGCAAAGGAAATTAAATTTCAGAAAAGTCAAAGATGTGATAGGAAAGGACTTGTGCATCGGTCCGTAAGTGTGGCTTTGTTGTGCATCACATCACGGAATGCAAGACAATTAAGTCTTCTAATGTGCTTTGCAGGAGTCATTACATTTGTTTACTATATAAGAGAAGATAAGGTACAATATCACGAAATTGCAGAATATAATCATTTCATTCCCTTCCTCATGGCTGGGCTCCAGTGGATCTGGCAGGAGGAATATGGGGCATGCTAAAAAGGGAACCAGGGATAATGTTTAAGGTACTGGATGCAAATAAGCAGGCCACGTTCCCATGGCATGGCAACCATTTAACTGTCAGGAGGCATTTCATGCAGGCTGTGTGATAATCCATATTACAAGGCAGGGAGACAGGAGAGCATGAACCTTCTATCGGCTGCCACTTGGTGAATTAGCTGGTGTGAAAATGGAAACCATTAGTTAATTATCCTTAGTAAAGCTGGTTTATAAAGCCTATTTGAATGAGCTACATGGCAATCGCTGAATGTTTCTATTCAGACACTTTGGGAGCGGTGTCAGGCCTCAGAGAGGCTTTTATTGAACAAAATAATAATAAAATTAAGTGTCCAGGGGAAAAGTGTCCAAATAAAGAACGGAATTGGTGTCCTCGTTGTGTTGCAGGGGTAGTGATGGTCAGGCAGTGTTTGAGAGGGAAGGGTCCGGGTAAGGGATGGAGTCCGGCGGCTTGCACGCTTTCCCGTCTCAGGTCCGGGGTGCGAGAGGCAGCGGCTTCTTTAGTGGCTTTGTCCTGCTTGGCCCTCACAAGTAAAAGGAGACTCAACGTCCCGGCATCCTGGCCTGACGGCGACGGTGATGAGGAGTCATCTCAGGTATGTCACAATACATACAATTCATTACACCAATTTTTTTGGCAAACAGCAGCAATGATGTCCATGGCATATTGGTTACAACAAATTGTTTGAGTGAATAATTCAATGACACACTTACCGGTGCTTATTTATGCCTGGATAAATCAGTTGTTTTAACAAACTGGTTGAGGCATTGATTCAATGACTCACTTTAAACAAATCAATTGAGTCAATGAGTCAATGGCTTGCTCCCAAAGAGAGTCACTGAATGAATCAGTGATTTGAACAAACTGGTCAACAATTTAATGACTCATTTACTTTGTTCCTGAATGAACCAGTAAACAAAACATTTGAGTGAATGATTCAGTGACTATTTCATAAAGACTATGCTATCAAAACTCTACGTCAAACACAGACAAGCAAATCTGCTTTACCAAGATCAATACAAACAGTAAAAACTCCCATTGCTGGTGGACTAACTGTTATATAATATATTAAACTAATTATTTATTATCTATTTTCTCTCTTTATTCACTACAGAAAAGTTTGGCACTCTGCAAATACGATGTCATTGGCTATTTAGTGTCGTTACAGTCAATTTCCTGCAGATCTCGTCACATAGCATTTACTGATAATTGGCTCAAAAATACCTGGATGCACCCACAGGATAATTTTCTCCAGGAAGTACTGACCTCTCTGGAGGAACTGTGAGGAATGTGTGTGCTTTGTATGTAATGTGCATTTTCAGCTACCCCTCAGCTCGAGGGACGAATGTGAATATTTGCTGAGCAGTGATAAGGATTTGAAATGCTCTGCATTGAAGAATGTGTCTTTGAAACAAACGGTTTAGCACACCTCTAAGATAAAACTGATAAAAACCATCATGCAGTTAATGTAAGCACACACACACACTATATGTTCCATATCTGTGTGCCAATATTAACATGTACAAACATACCGGCACTTCCTTTCCACTGGATTTGTATATTGTGACATTGTGTTTTTACGCCAAATTTTCCCTCACCTTACACACGCGAGCGATGCGTGACACAATGGTGTTGTCAAAGAAATCGAACTCCTTTCCTGCTTCACTGAAGAAGAAGTAAATCTTATCGTCATCGCCGACTGCGTTGCCTTTGGGCAAACTCTCCTGAATGTAGGCTGAGCCCACAAAAGCGGGGTCTGTGGGAGAAATAAAAACAAGTGTCAATCCACGCCATGCAACGTACACAGAAGCAGCAACGTTTGTAAGCAACGTGGACTTTACGTTTCAAATATAGCCACTGGTCCACCTGAAACCCCTTTTACATGACAATCTTTAGTTATAATTACTGATAGAAATCTTTTGATACACTATCAAAGTCCTTAGTATTGATTTTGCATACTGTATGTGTCTTTCATCAGCTTTACCACTTACGGCAAAATATTAAGCTATTACTCCGTACTCTTTAGTAAAGTGAGAAGGGTTCAGATGTATAAACTGATGCTAAATTGATTTGTTTTGTTCTCTGTAGTCTTGCTTTACATGAATGGTTCTCTGCTATGCCAAAATTTCCTCTCAGTGGTAAGTTCAGGGGAGTTGAGTCCCTAAAGAGAACAGAATTGTGCCCGCTGATAGAGCCATTTGCCTCCATGCTGTCTGTGTTATTGTAGTGCTAGAATTACTTAAAGGGATAGTTCAACAAAAATTTCAATTGTGGACATTTAACACAACACGTCATGTTACAAACCTGTAAGATAACTGACATAACTTAATAGAAAATATACAAATAAATATTAAAAAAAAAGCTAAAAAAACCTAAATGTGTTGCCTTGAAGTAAAATTATTACATAAATAAAGAACTAATTAAAGTTATCACAAAAAAAAAAAGTAGAATAAAGATAAAGGCTGAAAAAATAAATACAATAATAATAATTATAATATATAAAATATAAAAAATACAACAAAGAAAAACACATTATGGACTCAAACATCCATTTCATTTTGCTTTTGTTAATTGTACCATGGCAAAAATAATATTTTAATTGACAATGAATTAATTATAAAACGAAAGCATGGTTGCTTTAATATCTAAACATTTATGTCTATTTCAGTTAATATTGAGTTAACTGTGTACCTTTTTTTCTACACACTTATATTCCATTCAATCAATATCACTTTTGTATCAATTTTTACAACAAATATTGTTCTTAAGCTTGAATATACAGTAAGGTCTGAAAAACTTCCTAAAAGACATTAGCACCTGGTTAAACTGAATTGTGGCAGGTGATTAATGTGCATGTTTTTGCATCAAATACCATGCACAAAAATGCTGCCATTGTTGGTGATCAGTCCTATTAAGAGCAGGATGGTAGTGAATGTGGCTTTTACCTTGAAGCCAGTTCAGTGAGTTTTCAGTCTTTAAGGCTGTGCCTTGTCCAAGGCTTTTATAAATGATGGGTTCATTCCCTTGGAAGTTACTGACTGTGCCAGCATACAGCTCTCCATCTATAAAACCAAAGCAAAATATATCAATAAAGTCAGTTGGAAAAGAGTTTTACACACATATAATACATTACACCAATTTTTGTGGCACTCACCAGCCATGATGGCTGTAGACTTGTATTCAGGGTTGAAAGGGCACCGGCTACGACCATCTTCAGTGACTATTTCTCTCATTTCATTGCGCACCAGGGAAAAATCAGATGTGTTCTGAAAGACAAAAAGACACAGGGACATTCTTGTAAGGACAGCAAGCACTGTTTCTTGTATCAGCTGCTCAGTGCCTGGAGTAGATCTAAACAAGGACCTTATTTTTCTGAACAGAACGTCATGTTATTGCGATAAGTCTGAAGAGATAGTAAGAACAGGATGAACACACTTAATGTGAAGGGATGATGTGTGTACTATCGACTATCCTGTGGGCCAAGGATACTGATAAAAAAGGATGTTTGCATCTGTATGCACTCACACATGCATCTGCAAACCATTTCAAACGAGACAGCTGTGATAGAATCAGCTCGTGTAGGCGAAGTGCACTATGCTAAAGCTTCAGTTTTAGTGGTCAGCGTCGACCCCTAGAATGCAAAGAACGATCCAGGCATATTCTCCAGAGTGAAGGGTCTAAGTAAAGTGCAGGGCCATAATAATTTCTCATCCGAGCAGCATCTACCCTTAGGGAGAGCTGAAGAGTGTATTTCTGAGGACATTTTGATTGACTGAGTAAATTACATGGATAATTAATTCCTCCCCTGCAGCCTGTTAAAAGCATGGAGGGAGGTGGTGAAATCCGGCAGGAGAATAGAACAAAACGAAATGCAGTACTTACGATGTACGCGCAGATAGGGCTGAAAGCATATGTTCCACACACGTACAGGTGAGTGCTGTTCACGCGCAGTAAAATCTTGATGTAATTGAAGCAGTCAGTCTGGAATCACAAAGCGGGAAAAAGGAAATGCATAAGAGAGAGACACAGACAACCACTTAAGACGTGGATGTGATAGTGCAAGGCTTTGATGAACTATTAGCTCATTTAACATTTTTGATAACAAAAACCCCAAAATATGATGATCCTCTTGCAATAGACCCTGTTCATTAAATGAATGAATATACAAAAGCCCAGTTTGTACTATTTGTGAAATTTATACTATAAATTAAAAAGTAATATATTTAAAATAAATGTATTTATTTACATATTTACTGATATATTGCTCAAGACTTACTAATATAACAATCACAATTAAACTTTAGTAAGAGTATTACTGGTTCACAATGCACATTTCTTAATATTATGCCTAAAATGGGTTTTAATGTCAATATTGATAAAGATTTTATGATCTTTGAATGATATCTGCCTTAAAATGTAAGATATTTAAAGTGTACCACTTTAGTTCTACTTTAGCACAATCACATATACTTCAGTATATCATAACTAATTGCTTATACAACTGACTTTTGAAAATATATTTTGAAACTTTTTTCAAGGGAGGACACAATATTCAGTTTAAATCAAATGATATGCAGATAAATGATAATTTAATTAAAATGATCAAATTTAGACACACATGAACATTTTTTTACAAAGCCTTTAAAAGGACTTTCCCCAAAGAAGACAATTTTGTCATCATTTACTCACCTTCATGTTGTTCCAAACCTATTTGACCTTTCTTCTTTAGTGGTAAACAAAAGAAGATATTTTTAGAAGATATTTTTTTTCCATACATACAATAGATCAATGTTGTTTGTTTCCCAACGCTCTTCAAAATCTCTTTTGTACTTGATAATAGAAACTCAGTCAAACGGGTTTGGAACAAAACATGTAAATGAACTGTAATGAGTAAATGATGACAGATTTTTACGATACGATAATAATGCAAAATAATTTTCAAAGATTCAAAACGGATACACACAAACAGTTGAATGTTATATAAAGGCAACCGTTCAAAGCGAGCACCAGGGTTGTGTGCTGGGCCTCAGAACTTGTTTTCACATCACTGGGTTTGATCTAAATCCTCTGTAATAGTCTGGGAGAGGTTTCTGGCAGCTGTGTGTCATCGGTCTCAAGAAACAGCAGTTATTACTGCGTCTTCATCAGGGTCCCAACATCCATCCAAACCTGGCTCCCAAGACAAATCAATCTGGCAGCAAATTAGCCATGCGGATTATTAATCTAATAACAGCCCTTATGCAGTGTCAAGCTTTCAGGGAAATTACAGTGTGGATGTGTCAAGGCAATAACAGGTCCTACGAAGTCAAAGTAGTGCAACGGGCAGTTTCTGAGATTCAAATTTAGCACAGTCATTTTGCAAATATCTATTTTAGGGACTGGCTTCTTACTCAAGTTATATAAATCGACATGGCACTACCTGCTGAAATGTCCAGACGTCTATTCACTTGTTTGATGAATATCTCATTCACTCACCTGTAAATCTTTCCCTTTGAAACTGCACTCCTCTCTCTTTCTCTGCGGTGTGCTCCATGTTAACTGAAAAAGAGAAAATCGCAAGCTGCAGTTACATTAAAATGCGCATTTACGGAAACATGATGCATTAACACGGACATGAGTAGGCCTGCAGTGAGTCACAGTGAGTTGGCTGTAGCATATTGCAGTCTCGCCTTTCTGTAATGTTCAGAATAAATCAAGCCACGCAGAATATTTGCTGCAAACTTTGAAAGTCTATTTATGACTTAAAAAGTTAAAGGGATAGTTCACCTAAAAATGAACTATTTGTCATTATTTACTCACCCTTATGTCGTTACAAACCTATAGGAGTTTCCTTCTCATGTTGAACACAAAAGAAAATATTTTGAAGAATGTTGAAGAACTAAACAGTTGTTGTTCCCCATTCACTTCCATAGTAGGGAAAAAATACTATGGAAGTCAATGGGTACCATCAACCACTCTTTTTTTTAATTCAACATAAAGTCGTGCAGGTTTGTAACGACACGAGGGTGAGTAGATGATGAGGTAAACTATAAAAAATATATATATAATAGAGCAATACCTTGCAAAAAATACAACAGGAGAAGTGGAACAAACTGGTAAAGTAGGACACTTACAATGAATGGAAACTAAAGCTTCCAAGCTTCAAAAAAGACACAAAAGACCAATAAAGGAATCAGAAATTTGGTATTTTACTGACTTTTGTATTATATTTCAAGTATTTTGAAATTTTGCATGAAGATGAATAAATGAAATTGAACTTATTGCTGATCTGCATTGGTGAGTTATTGAACTCAAGCTCCAGTTCGATCATTTCGGCCAGTTTTAGCCAGTTGGATCCAATTTAATAAATAAAAATAAACAGATATTTACTCTTACATGTGTACAGAGCTCATGGGTGTGTTTAAGTGATGTCTATACTCAACATTAACAATATTCCACTCTTGTTTACTAAAGCCCATATTACAGACTAATGCACATGCTTATACATTCCTCAGTAATAAAACACACAGACATACTCACATTACGCTGCAGCTGTGTTCTGCTGATATCGCTGATATTGAGTGCGAAGAGAGTCTCTCGAGCGCCAACGTACAGCATGTTATCCTCTTTACTGAGGAGCAGAGAGGTGTAATTGAAGACTCCATCGGGTGAAAATCTCTTGGCCGACCTCTCGTTTGCATCTATGAGCAGATATGGAAAAAAGAGAGGGGAAAGGGAAGAATGTCAGCAAAACCGAGCCATAAAGATTTACTGCTGGAAATATGATAAATGTGCAAAAGTAAGATATGTGACTTTTTTCTGTTGGTTTTCTTTAAGACATAGATTTTAAATTGTAGCTTTGTAAAATATTGTAGTACAAAAATGTATAAAATATGTTAAAATCTAACATTTAAATATATTAATATTAGGGGTAAACATTTTCATATTAACCCATATTCAATGTAGTCTGTGTCAAGTATGGCAATATTTGTTTATTGTCTATTATAATTTTGTAATGTTTTCTTTATTTAATTTCACTTCATCTAATGTTTTTATTCTATTTCTATTCCATTCCCCCTGAACAACCCATAATTCAGAAACACTGCTTGATAGTCTATTAGATAATAATGCCACATGTTTTCTACTGGCTCACAGTGAAAAAGCTAAAACCTGTTACAGCCACAAAAAGTGTCTGAATCAATGTGAATGAGCATTTGTGTAGTCACATAGCTCGGAGACAGATGTTCATCTCTTAATCAGAGATAGTGCACTGCATCATTATCATGGCAGCTCCTGCAGGCTGTTTCTCTGTTTCCTTGACAGTGGCATCAATAAGAAGCAGTGTCTTTCCTACCAGTAGGGGGTGTTTGTTAAGAGGTTTAAGGGCATTGTGGCTAAAATTCCCTTTAGAATACTTCAGCGTGGCTTTTTTATGACTTCAGATGAGCCACTTGAGAATTTGGTGGTGATTCAGCCAGTGTGTAAAATGAAATGTCTGGAAACAAGCTTTCATCTGGTCTCTCTATAGGCTGGCAGAACGAAGCAGTACTCCAATGCTACAATGACATCATTCCAAGATAGCAGCTCCTCTGGTCCTAAGATGCATGTCGAATCAATGTCAACAGGCTGTAAATACAAACTTCATCACTACATGGCAGATGACAAAATGTTCTCTTCATCTGTCACTGGCTTAATGGTTGAATTACACTTGTCTTTCAGTCCAACATACACAAAATGACAGCCAAAAAATTAAATAAAAATGTTTTAGGTTTAAACGTGAAGTAATTTTTTTTTCTTCCTCCTGATTCAAAAATTTAATAAATGAAATTAAATAAATAATATTCAAGAAATCTGTTTAGAAAAAATATTATATTTAAACATGAACTGGCATTGTTGTCTTATTATGTAAAAAAAAAAAAATAAAAAAATAAAATTAAATTAATAAATATATAAATTAATTAATTTAAATAAAGTAAAATAGCCCAAAAAGTTATAAACATCTCTTTTAGTGACAAATACTGTTGTCTATTGTACATTTCATCATGGACCTAATTCACAACATTATTATATAAAATACAAGGTCACTGGGTATAAATAGTGGTAATATAAATAAAGCTATCATGGCATACAAGCTGTGCTATTGATTTACTTGATTTAAAGAATCCTTGCAAAACATCCACTTCTGGTAGGTCTTACTTAGAAAGCATGTAATCATTACACTGATTATGCTCCCATGGGTGACTTTGAACTGAGGTAAGACTTTAAAAGCGTCTGTGTCTCTAGGAGCTGCTGCAGAGGGTCTGAGCCCTCGCTTCCTGAACCCCGGGGGAGACAATGCGGTAATAATAGGGCATCAGCCCTCAACCAGGAGGGCTTATTACAACCGAATCCAGTCTGCTAAACCACAGGAGGGGATCAACACGGCACATTAATGGCACGCTACTGGGGTCTCTGCCTTTGTGTGTCTCGTATTTCCCCTCTCTCTGATTACAGGATGAAACGGGGCACCACTCAACACCGGCAGCATTCATTTCAGAGGGTTTGGGGAGAAATTTAATGGCGATTTACCAAGACAAGGACAAAGGGCAATAGCTGCAACCAAACAGGGCTTAAGTGGGATTTACACAGGCAGAAACCGTTCCCCCAATTATTCTCCAAAGTGCCCCTGCTGGAGCGATTTCCCCGTAGCTCACACAATGAGGCAAATAATTGTGCCCCATTAGGAAAAAAATCACACATGTGAATGTTTTACTTCACTGTAAAATCCAAATAATGAGAGTGGATTGTGTCTCAGGAATTACAGTAATTGTTACTCAACAGTATATTAGAACATATAATGATTTTATATATTTATAAAAAAAAATATTTATTTTAAAAAGTCGCACCTTATGAGGAACAAATTAACGCTGTCAAATGATTAATTACATCCAAAATAAAAAAAAAATTAGTTTGCATCATATATGTGTGTGTTCTTTTAATATTATGTGTAAACAAATAAGCACACATACATATATTTTTGGAATATATTTAGATGTATATTTATGTCTATATTTATATTCGTATAATTTATATTTTAAATAAATATTTTAATATATAAACATAAAATTTTTCTGAAATATATTCAAATATGTGTGTGTGCTTATATGTACAAAATAAAATGTTTTGGATGCTATTAATCATGATTATTTGTTTGACAGCACTATTAATGACTACATATTAAAGTTTTTATAAATATAATATTATAATAGTTAATACATTAAAGTATTAATATTAACATTAAATATTGATATTCATATAAGATTTATATTCACATGTTTAAAGTTGAAGTTTTACAGAAAATATATTTTTTATTTTTGCCTCATGCTCATGATTTAAAGATACATACACATGACGCAAAAGTTCAAAATCTCAAATCGCATCTGAAAATATTGCATATTGCATATGCATATGCTCTCCACTGGAAATGAATGACTTCTAGTTTGTCGTCTGTTATTTTTCACAGACAGTGAAATGTCAGCTTAAGTATGATGAATTGTAGAGTAATAGTAACGCAAACACCAGTTATTTACTGTTGTATTGTCTTGGTCACTGGATGTTGTGATTTAAACGGATTTATACGTCCAGCTGATGACTAACATGCTGCAACACAAGCTATAAAATGTTACAGAGCTGTATAAACACCTGCCCACGTCCAGCACTAATTAAATGCAGAAACCACTTCAAGTAAGCAAGGTCTTTGGCAATATCGGGCTGTTTTGGTTTTTGTGTTCGCACATGTTATGCTCCAGATCTCTGTCTGTAACCACTTATGCGGTTCTAAAAAGGTGTGATTGCAAAACGAAAAAAAAAAAAAAAATGAACTGCAACAAACAAAACTGATTAAGGATGACATGGAATGCAGTTCCAGAAATTGAACTACCATTACTTTAAATAAGCTTGTATAAGGGTAACAGCCACGACTCCATCTAACCCCAGATTTCTGATGGCCTGCTCATTGATTCCCATGTCTTGAAACATTAGCAATCCCCCCCCACAGACAATACGGTCTCTCTCTCAATGAGTCTGTGGTATTATTGTTTGAATTGACTGAGGTCAGTTCCCATAGGGCAATTCCATGACGACAGCTGCCATTCGCTTCCTCCGAACTGCGCTGATGCATTCTGGGAAAAAGGCTTATCCTGTTCCCACTCATGGGGAAAGAGGTCTAAGAGTGTCAACAAGAGAAAGAGGTACTTATGAGGCCAATAGTTATTGTATCTTGTGCTACAGTGGTACAACTTGTACGTCCTTGTCTCGTTGACCCTCATTCTTCAAAGTCTCTCATATCTTGATCTATTATATTACGTGACATGCTAGACTCTTTGTGAGGAATGAGATCATAACTGCCATTATGCAATTACATGTCTTTTTTTTTTTTTGGAGAAAGCCACTGCTAAATGGATTTCCATATCCGCAGCGCTTTACTTTCTAATCCATTTAGAGAGAAATTAATTATGCAGGCTTTTAGGGAACCCTTCCATGTTCGGTTTTCAGAGCGAATTCCCTGCGGCTGCTCTAACAGTACATGCCCGAAGTTAATTAGAGACACAGAGCATCCCATCGAAAAGAGCGACTGCGTGAGGCAATCTGGCCGTCAGTGTGAAAGATCAAAGCTCTGTTTTGTTTAGGCCTCGGCAGACGGCTCATTTAAGCAAACAGTGCATCTGATGATTTGAGCTTTCAGAGGAAAACGCTCAGAAGTTAAATGCCTATTACGATTCTACACAAATCGCTCTGTACAGCTGGTAACATTGCGCTATTAGATGGCAAAGATTAAAAAGCTATTTACCGAATCCCAAACTCTAAACCTAGTGGTTAGCATCACTTAACCAGTGGCGTTTGCATTATTTCACACCTTGTAGAGTGCCAAGTAGACAATATTTGCGCTGAAGGAGTAATGATGTCATCTCCAGGTGTCGGGAGAATGACAAGTCTCCTGTTGCCTTAATGACAAAGTGCTGTTGAAGCTGCTTTTGATGTTGGGAAAAACAATCTGGAAATACGCTCTCTTCAGTTGCTTCGTTGTATACAGCGCTTGAGAATTACGATGGCATGTTTTTCAGGAACATTTAAAGCATCTGACTACAAATTTGAAATCCTGCTCTTTATGGTGATGGCAGATAAAGGACAGTTCTACGGGGTTCAAGCTGAACAAATGAGCTATGGAAGGTGGATCCGTAATCATAATCTTAATGGTTTTACTTGTTGGAGCAAATCTGAGATGCACTTTCCCAGATCAACATTAGATTAGCTTTGTGAGTTTAGGACTAGGATCCATACACTACATTTTAAGAATGTCATGCTGTACTCTTGTTTTTAATATAAGGCTTTAGATCTCGTATTAAGTACCAGAAACACAAAGGTCAATATACAGAGCAAATAAAAAGGCATGCTGAACCGCTGGGGTTTGCTAAGTGCATCCGAAACAGAAATATCTCAATATCATCTAACAGCCTGCAGATCCCTAGTGGGACATTCTTACAACACTCCTTCAAAATCTTTTTATTTTCTTTTTACTGGGCTTTGTTAGGCCTCAAATACTGAATGAATGTAGAAGGGGAAGCTAATACCTTGTTTGATTTTTAACTAATGTTAACTAGTCTACCTATAATGGTGTTTCCCTAGAAAAAAATTATATATTACATTTATTTCAAGTTCTTAAAATTAAACCTAAAGTCTTTTAATTTGATGAGGATTGTATCATTCCACCTTAGCACAATCAGATATATTTCCTTAGATATACTTCCTCACAATTAAAGTTCATTAAGTACAAAATTAGCTCTGATTTTAGACTTTAAGTGTAACAATTTAGGGTCACACTTTATATAAGGTGGCTTTAACTACTATGTACTTAGATCAAAAAATAAGTACAATGTACTTATTGTGTTCATGTATTGCAAAACACTTCTGCTGCTGTTGAGGTGGGAAACGGTTAAGGTTAGAGACAGGTTTGGTGGTACAATGTAAAAACATTATTAATTTAAATGTAAGGCCACCTAATATAAAGTGGGACCCAATTGCAGTATATTTTTATTAAGTATAAATGTAAAATAAATACATCAGAGAAGTGTGCATCCCACTGCAGTTGTGTGACAGTTTCTATAATAACATTAGTATAATAAACTGAAATATTTGTATATTTGAGATTTCGTAAAACTGATACTGGCACACAGTGCATTCACATTCTAAGCAAACTGTATTGGTCCTGAAGACATATGAGTTCATTTAAAGTGTTGATATACAAGCTAAAATCTTTCCTAACCACCCTGAAATGAAAATTGGTGCCCCGAAGGCTGACAGAAACTAAAAGTGAGTGGAACAAGTCTGCTTCTGCACTGTTTTTATGACAATGCAAACCACATGAATCTGGCAAAAACAAATGCATACTCATCTCAGCTGTGTGGATGTTCTCTTCACTCACACACCCTCCATTAAAGCACTGCTGAAATTGCCGGAAAAAGCAAAGACTGCTGATGCTGCGTAGGGTATTGGATGCAATTTACTTAAATAAACATTGATCTGCCATCTAGCTGATCTGTGAAAAATGTATCTATTCGTCATTTTAGAAGGTCAGTAAAATTTACCTTTTTTAAATCAGCAAGGGTGCTTTAAATTGATCAAAATGAAAGTAAAGTAAAACATAATTTAATGTTACAGTTTTGTAATTACATGTCAACTAATTCTTATTAATTGGCAACTACATGTCTATTCACTCTCAGAGTAGAGTACACACTGGCGGCGAGAGCGTAAAAGTGGCTGGAAGTCATTCATTTTCAATGTGAGCCGGCGAGCAGCGTGACTTGGACAGCGAGAGCATCAAGGAGAGTTGAAATCAGGTCAACTTTATGGTAGTGAGGTATGACGCAGTTCGGCAGCAACCAATCAGAATGTAGAAGTCCACTGCTTGAGCAGATTCCAGATAACGCAGTCCTGTAAACTTTGGTTCCGACCCTATTAGTTCCCATGGCCAACACTGATTTGACCAATTGCATTACGCTAACGTTAAACACTTCAACCGGTAGGTTTCACACAAATTAATGTTTAATTAAAGACCAAGACTAGTAAATGTCTCCTATAATATTGAAATTTGACTAGCACTTAACCATGAATATAAAAATTACACACCACACAAATGGCTTTTAATTGAAAGAAAACATGTAACTTCAAAAAAGTTATTTCCATCTATCAATTTCTTACTTTCACATTCAATATATTTCATGAGGTTAACTTATACCCTCCTTTTGGTCAGATCCGAAGAAGATTAACAAGCTTTGTTTGATCCCTTTAAATACAAGACAAGCATTCAATCTACATCAGAGTGTCCAAAAATCTCTGTACAGCGTCGTTGGCAGGGCGGCCAGGGCGGCCAGGGCGGCCAGGGCGAATTTTGACACTCTCGCTGGCGGCGGTGTGAATGCACACTTTATGGCCCTCCAAAAATATTTTTCTGCTGAATATTTCCAGTTTTGGGCTGCAACAAACAATTGTTTTGATAACCAATTATTCTAATGATTAGAACGATTTATTGACTAATCATTGATTATTTTGTTGATTAATCAGTAGGAATTTGACTGATTATATAGCTTTTGCAATCAGTTAAAATGATTTATGCATATTCTAACAAATATATAACAGTAATTAATTCAGCTTTTGAAAGTCATATTATGCAATTACAATTATTATACAATTAATTTATGCAAATATATATATTTGGCACACAAAATAGATCATCAACAGATAAACTCTCTCATTCACCATTTAATGAGCAATATGAAAAAATAACTGAATGACTCATCATTCGGTCTAATATCTAATTTTGTAGTGAGATGGTTGTAGTTTCATATGGATAAGAAACAAAATAAAGGTAAGTGATAAATGATAATTTTGGATAAACAATTTCATTTAAAAAATAAATTATGATAATCAAAACAGTCCTGAGCTACTGTAGATCAGGCTTTGATGTTTGCAAACCAAACTATCACTTTAACAAAATTATATTTTTGCCCACTAATAAAAAGATTTTATCACTAGCTTGCTCCACACTGAAGAGCTGCTTTATAACAAAAAAATCGAATTGTAATTTGTTGAAAGCTGTAATGTCATATGAGATCAAATGACTACTGGACCACTAAAATGTTTGTCAACAATTTTGTATTGTCAGCATTGTTGATTATGCTGACTAATTGTTGCAGCCCTATTTCAGCAGCATTACTAACTAAAGCAATGAGTTCTTGTGCCAGACCTTAGCTTGATAGTCAGAAGTTAAGAATCATTGCAATCAAATTGACATTTGTAAACAAAATCATTTCAGATGGACAGAGAAAGTAAAGCAATCGTTTGTTCGAGACCTGCAACTTTTAGTGATCCACAGGAAGCCAATTTTTCTGGTGCAGTACTGTCTACTATTGAAATGCATGGAATGGTTGCAGACTGGGCAATGGCAGGGGACAAAGAGGCTCAATATGCCTGCATCACTCAGTCCACATGGGACAGTCAAGCCAGTAACACACTCAGCGTGGACAAACAATACAAACCCAGAATTAATATTTTACACTGACCAGCACTCTACCTTCTTGTACTCCATGCCTGCCTGGGCAAATACATTATGTTCCCATCTGGGCCCGTTCAGGTTACAGCTCTGTTGACGAGTGGCCATATAACTCACCGCTCAATGACCACAGGGAAACACTCTGTAATACTGCTACAGTATTCCTCACAACACAGATCAGAGGACATGCACACATAACCTCTTATGAGTAATTGTACAATATGTCCAGAAAGCATGCTAGTAGCTATATTTATTGCTATATTTACTAGTTGACACTAAGATACTTAACCCCTGATTGCTTCAGGGGGTTGCTCGTATGGATAGTAACTTCTAAAATGACAAACATCAAGCCAACAAAAAGGCAGGGAGAGATCTGTACGCACAAGCAGACAGGATGTAGACAGAAAGCAGATCTCACCTCATAATGTGCCACTCTCTGTGACTCTGAGATGAGCTGGGCGCTGCACACTTTGCAGTAACTGTCTGTGAAAAGGCCTTGATCCACCTCTGTTGACTTCATCTGAACAACAACAACAACAAAACATATTATGTTTCAGCACTTTATTATACACTACCATCACCAAAAGACTGAATTTGAAGATGACAGGAGTCGAAATCCCTGCACGTACTGCACTGCTATTTTAGACATACTTTTTGGAAAAACAGTGTCATGAAAACATGTGTCACATGAATTATTCATGAAGACATGTTGTTTCTGTCACTTTAATTATTTCAGCATGCATCACACTATTAAAACACCGAACCAGCATGAGGACATGACATGCCTCTATTGGAGCTGCAGTTCACTCCCGGAACGGCTTATAAACAGACTGCAGGGGTTTTCATAAGACCTTCATGTGATGAAAAATAAATGCATTTAAATGGCAGTTCACTGCAAAGTACAAAAAATAAAATACATGTGTATTAAAGTTAACTTTAAATACCATGTGCTTCATGGATGATAAGTGAACAAGTCAAGAGCCTAAAATTCCTATATTAGTTATATGATGGTTGTAGCCAGATACAGGTGGACGGAAAAGTAATAAATAGATAAAAGAACCGTAGAAAGCATTTAGCAATAACTAGAAATGCTCTCAGGTTTTAAGTTTTACTATCGGCAAATGCTAAGCTTTACTTTTATTTGTGTGTCCTGGGTAATGAAGGACCTGATCACACTGTAGTTGCCCTTTGCACACTCTGCCTTATAGACCAATTAGAGTGTCTTTATTACTGCCAATTATTAACAGCTGCACTGATGTGGAGACAAGGTTTTAAAAGCCTACAAACTGTTTGAAAGCAGCTGCCATGCTGCACAACTGATTATTGATTTAAGAGAGGGCATAATTGTATGAAGGCACTTCCTAAGGAAACTGGTCTCAGGCCAAAGAGAGGTGTAATAACTGGAGAAAGCTGTCCGTTAGCATCTCTATTCATCTTAACAGCGCATGTGGAAGATACAGTATGCCTGCTGCAATCTTTGCTCAAGGGCATAGAGTTACGCTTACACACGTCTTCCCACGCACACAGTACGGTGGGATATATATCCATGCTAGGTTTAAAAAATGACCAGGCAACAGTGAATACATTGGATTCAGACATGCTTTGATGCCTTTCGATCTCAATATAGTGCCTGCAAAGGAAGCATCATGTTTCCCTAGTTTGTTTTTTCTAAACTATATATTTTATCTTTTTGTTTTCTTTCTGTCTGCTTTATCAGATAGACGCCTGCAAACTATTTGATGTTTTTGGTGTTTTGGTACTTGAATGCTTAAAAATCCATTACAACAGGGGCCTGCTGTCAAAAAAAATTGCAGCTCTGCTCTAATGAATTTGTAATTGGCTAGTTTGAGTGCGTTTTAAAAATCCCTGTAAGCCAAGCCAGTTCACCTAATGGCTATTTTAGTATTGATCTCGGGCAGTTACTTTTTATGTAACTGATAGACATACAAAATACAGCTGCTTGATCTAATTGAAGTCGAAATAAAAGAGAAGTAGCAACAGATCTCTTCTTTCATATAGTGAGTGAAAGAAATGATCAAAAAAAAAAAAACAGATTTATTTATCAGTTGTTGATTGGATAGAGGTAGGTCTGAGTGCAGCTGATTGTAAGAAAGGTACAGGGTTTAAGCAGACTAAATGAAAGTCTTTCTTCCTTTCACCAAAAGACGAAGGTGTGATGTTTTGACAAAAAATTACCAAGTTAAAATAAGTTAAAAAAAAAGAGAAATGCATGGATGAATCATTCACAGTTTGATCAATAACATGCATTTGAAAAGATGGGTGAATTTTCATGCCAGCAGATTAAGACACTGGGATTTTCGCATTTTGAGCATGGCCTGATTTGGAAATGCTAATGACTGCAACTTCTCGAAGACAGAATAAATAAACATACTGAATAGTTTCCAAATAAGAGTCGGTTTGTTACACTAATTCATGCATACATAGATATTGCACCATTACCATATTCAAACTATTTAAATAAAATTATTACAATCTTTCTCTATCGTTGCTAATCTACATCTTTTCTAAATCTTCATCAGATTTAGAGCTCAGGTAAAATCAATAGTGCTCAGTTGTGCTTTCTAAATTTGATTTCATTTCAGATTCTGACAAATAGTAAAAAACTGAAACTGAAATATACTTTGCTGTTGTAACTTGTGATGAATCTGCAAAGCCATACACAAACATTAAGGACACTGGGCATGTTTTTTCTGCTTCCTTTTGTTTGTGACTTCATTTTACCCAAAAACCTTCTCCAACAAAGATATGTATAGTAGATGTGCTGAATTCAGACAACAATTTTGCACTAGTATTAGGGCAGAATAAGTTTGGAGAGATGAAGATAAAAAAAATAATAATAAAAGATAACCAGAGCTGCTGCAGAACAGGGGAGGAATGGACCGAGGGAATGAAAAGAGTCGAAAGTCGAAAGAGGGTGTGGGGAAAAAAGCTCGCTCTCCCCCTCTGAGGAAACTGTGCATAAATTCAGCAGAACAAAACAAGCAAAATGCCATCACTGGAGCCCAAGCTCCATCGCTCTCATATACACACATACACACCACACACATCTAAAAACAATTGCATTATTAATCAGTCTGAGGCCTGCTTAAAGAGAGAAAAGGGACTGACAGAGTTGAAGAGTTTTTCCTCTTGCTTATTTGCCATGTGAATGTGATTAAAGGCCAACATAATACAAATTTAACCCTGTTTCCTTTCTTCATAATGCATCTTTGGATTTAGTGTGCACAGTTTATCAGTGCATGTTATTCAAAAGCTTTTTTCCTAATCTTTAATCAAAAACCTTCTATGCCTCAGCTACAGTCACACAACATGGATCACAGAACGAAATGCACTATAAAAAATAAAAATAACCTGACAAACTCCTCTGCTAATAAAAAAACATGAAAGTCTACAACAGATTTTCAGACTGCCAAGGACCTTCAAACTTGCATGGAATGCTTTAATAAAAAGTTTTAGTTTTTTTTTTTTTGTAAAAAAGCAATGCAACTGTTTCCAACATTAAACCATTTCTTAAGCACCACATCAAAAAAATGAGTGCTATTCAGTGTTGTTTTCGTCAACGATGACGATGACGAAATAATTTCGTTGACGCCACTTTTTTTCATGACAATAAC
>JAUCMS010000034.1:1929876-1940825 GCA_032357445.1 Enteromius radiatus | reverse complement strand
AGAGAAGAGAAGAGAAGAGAAGAGAAGAGAAGAGAAGAGAAGAGAAGAGAAGAGAAGAGAAGAGAAGAGACGAGACGTATGAGATGTTCCTTTTGTATGTTAGAAGGAGAACAAGACCTCCATGCAGGTAGACCCTCAAAAGAGGCAGTCGACATGTTCAGGCGGGTCTTTAACCCCATCACATCCTGAGCCAGTTTAAATGAAGGTGAGAAGTAAATGTGCAGGTGGGTATGAATAGAGATTGACAATGTTTTTTTGTCCAACATGATGAAGACACATATAGGACAAACACACTTGAAGGATTTGTGGACTTGGAAACAACAAGTAAATAGTTTCATTTACACTTCAAACTAAACAACATGCCATTGTATGTATTAAATAAGCAACAACTGTGTCGCACGCCACTGCTTTAACAAAAAACCACGCTATTGTCTTAAAAGGCGTCAACATTCTCCATCACAAAAGATTTGTACCTCAGTGATGAAAACTATCATCTAACACGATCAATAGTACCATAGTAACTTAATAAAGCCATAGTACACCGTGTTTACAGACTCATTGTGCCTCTTCTCTTCAAAACATGAATGGACGCACCCAAAATCGCCTGCGATTCACGTGAGAGGAAGTGGTTTGTCTTTAGCATGGCAGATGTTATGTTAGAGATGCAGCTAAGGGATCATTATGAGCAAAAGGGGATGTATTATGCTGTTGAATAGTGAGACCACTCAGAAGTTTATAATAGATGCTTTGTTGTTCCTCGATGACTGATGCGGAGATGCATATGTATGTTGCACATTATGTTCGCAGTGGTTTTGTAAACGCGGTAATCCACCTCCACACAAACACATCGGAGGCCAGCATGAACCAATCAGCCCTTGGTATCTGCTTTCTGTTTTATCAACACTTCAGCAAGTGTTACTGTCTGTGGGAGATGACAGGGTCTTCAGCCCGTAGCTCGCTCAGAGCTCTTAAGTCGACTAAAAACCAGCCTTTATTTATAGTCTCGTACCAGCCGGCTCTTTTACACACTTTCAGAGTGAGCTGTGGATGTGTGTTTATGTGCACTTACTGTAAGAGAAACTGAGGCGAGGGGTGACATCATCTTCTGCTGCTTGAACCCATCCAACCAGAAGGACATGCAGGATAAACAGGATCGAGACACGTGCCATGTTTAGTGTCCAAATTTTGGTCCTTGTGTCTCAGTGTGTTTTCTCTCTGGATTTTATGGCGCTCATGAAGATCTTTCCTTCGCTCGTTTGTTTTTCTTCTTCTCCTCAAACTCCTGAAACGGAGAAGCGTGTACTGATGGGATGACCGTCGCTCACCTTCGTAGGGCCTCACAATGGTGTATTTCCACAAAGAAACAAGTCCTCGAGGACGGTGGTAAAGCCCAAATCAGTCTCCATGTGCTTGTATAGATTCCCACACAGGCTTTTCAAAAATCTGCAACAAACGAGACACAAGAACAGTCACATTAAGATAAACACTTTATTACTAATGGTGGGACTTTCGTCAAAACAGTTTATACTTTGTAATCAACAGAAGTTGATATTGATATACTTGCTTAGTTAGGACTAGGACTGACACTGTTTAAGCCAAAAGCTGGTTTTAAGGCGAAAAAGTGCCCCAAACCCCAAACAAAAAACAGACTTAATTAAGACCATGTGTATAGAGTTCATTTCACAAGCATTTATCCATTTCTAAATGAAGCAAACATCCTCTTCACGCTACGCTAAACCCACAATGCCGTGTGAGCGAGTCGCTTTAGGTCATGCTTGATAGCACCAGGAGATGTGGGAGCTCAAACCAGACAGCTTCTACCTGTATGGCCAACTCTCCGTGTGGGGTTATATCGCTATAAATCATCAGTAAAGATATGCATGGTGCCACAACTTACTGCAAGAATGAGAATATGTAGCCCTAAGGGACGCAAATTACACAATATTTACTCACTGCTCAGCAGGGCTCTATGTCTGTGTTTAATCAGCGCTAATCGCCAAGGTGAGCAAGTTTGCAGAAAAGTGCCATTTTTCCAAAGACCACCACTGAGTCACCGGAATACTTATATTAACGAGTGTTTTGGATGCTACAGCCATTCTTCAGTCAGCCAATTTCACATTCTGGTGCACTTTGAATTTGGTGAACCAACATGGAGATATCTACAGTAGGGTGTAAGGATGATAAGGCAATAAATAAGCACTTCCTAGAAGTGGTGGTATCATTTATGAGACCATGGAAAGTGCTTCATTCTCTGTTTACGTATTAGCTTACGTAGTTCAGAGAACAGATGACCCCACTTTACCATAATCACCCACACTGATCATCATTCATCTGTTCCATTCCATAAAGCACCGTTCTGAGAACGGATATTCAACATAATGCCATAAAATGTATGATTTCCGGCCTCCTGCTAAGTCAACCTCATTTGCCTCCATTTAGATAAGCAAGGTAAAGTCATACACAGAGTTTGACTTCCAGGCAAATGAAATGGACTGTAAATAAGTTGAATAGCTTTGCACTTGATATGTGATCTACAGCACAGAACCCAGCTCTGTCAACAGCCCAATATGTCAGCGGGCTAGCACTAAAGTGGTTTCCATTACTCTGACTATATAGACAAGCCTTTTAAGCACAACCACAAAGCTAATCCAATTGCAATTCCCATTTAGGTTGAAGATTAAATATCAGCGTCAATGTGTATATTTTATTTTTATGAACTGCCAACAGGGCTAACAAATAGGGTGTGGTAAAATCAGAGTTGGAGAAAGAAAAAAAGCAGTCTGGTATTCGCTACGCATATGAATGTAACATATCTAAAGCAAACACTCCACAAGTATGTAAAATTAAAAAAAAAATGTTTTTAATTAGGTGTAACGGGTGGCCTGTGGATGGTCATACCGCTTCTGGAGATAATCATATCTATTTATGCTTTACCTCAAAAAGCCTCAAAATTGAGCCAACGCTGTAATTTGGCACCGGGCCCTAAGAGTGATACTGCAGGCCAATTTACTGTACAACTGCCAAAACAGCAAGGATGCTTTGCTCTAATATAGACACCATGAGAGCAATAGCTGACAGTCGTCCCTTAATAAAAAGAAGACAGCAGCAAGGCAACTTTTCCATCTGGAGCACGACAGACCTTGGACTCCCACTGGGAAGATTCACGTCCCAAATGGGAAAAGTGCTGCTTGTTTAAACAGCCTCTCACAATTGTATTGGCACAGCATGAGGAGATAAACTGATTACAAGGGAATGCGGTTTAGATTTCCACAAAATGATCTTCTGAAGAACTGTTCAATCATAACTTCAGTTTACTACATTATGTTTCTATCTGATAATGACAGATTCGTGCCACAGTTTAAGCTGTACTGTATATACAACATATGGCACATATCAAACAAAGTAGTTTAACTTGAACTATATCTTCACTTACATAAAACGTGGAACCTTGACAGGACATTTTATGTATAGTCTGATGATAAAACATCAGCAACCGCCACAAAAAAAACTCAATTCCAATTAGAAGAGTTCACAAACTTCATTGTTTGCTGTGTTTGCTACATTGTTTTATCACCAACAGCTATGAAATCTCAGCTTAGGCAAGAGATACATTTACAAGGTCAAACTCCTCCTGCTACTGTCCATATGCTAGGGTTGGAATGTGTCCTTCACTGGTCAAGGCCGTGGCTTCAGCCATATTGGTGCGGGAGACCCGCTTACAAAGCACCATTAGCCTTGTTAGCGCTGGGAACGTTGGAGTGATGTCCCAGTTGACCAATAGCAATGTGATCTCATTAATTTCACGTTTTGACAGGAAGAAGATAAATGCTGCTGAGGCATGTGAGGAGCTGAAGTAGGAAGCTGAAGGTCTCTTTCGAAGAGATACAATACACGGTTCCTTTTCTTTCTGCTGTTGGATTAATGCACAAGGCATACATCATTTCACTACTGGTCCTCAAAGGTGTTTATTGTGATGAATGATCGAATACCAAATACAATTCCCCAAATTCTGAAAGCAACAACCCCAATGAACGAGGCTGATGTTTAAATGTTAATCATTCAGTTAAAATAGTGGAAAACTTGTCTCATTTGAACTGAATTATTATAATAATAAAAGTTTTTATGATTTTTAAGATCTATTTTTTTTTTCTTTTTGGTGGGACGATCACTGTTGGACATAAAAAAATGACTGATACAGCATAACTTTAATATGATTTGTAACATGAAATTAAATATAATTTAGATACATTTGGAGGGTATTTCTTGGAAGATCTGGGGATGAAGTGTCCTTTAAATTATTTTTCTTCCCAGAAATATAAAACTAGCGTGCTAATAATATTGAACTCCTGAAGGGGAAAAAAGTGTGGTCTGCATTATCATAAAGTAGGAAACTTTCATCCACATACCACACAAATCATTAAAATCATGGCATGTGTTGTTAAGTACATAAATCATTTCTGTTCAGTCAATGCTCATTCAATAATTCTGTGTTCTTCCAGTTTGTGAACCGTATGTCATGATGGCATCAAATGTCACTTCCATCTTTCATAAAAATAGAAACAGTTTAGTCTACAGGAACAGCTGTCTGGATTATCTGGTTTTTCAGATGAGGTAAAATTATCCTGAAGTAAAGTTAGAAGCTAATGCTTAGGGTCTAATGCAAAAAAAATAATAAAATAAAATAAATAATAATAGTTATTAATTAATTAGTGCTATCAAACAATTAATCATGATTAATCACATCTAAAATAAAAGTTTTGTTTGCATTATATATTACTATATGTTCATGTACTGCGTATCGTTTTTGTCACAAATACTCACATACATTTTAATATTTAAGAAAAATGTTAGGCTTATATATTAAATATATGCATCTGTAATATAAATCATATAATATATACTAAAAATATATTTTATTTATACAACACACACACACACACACACACACATATATATATATATCTTCAGCTATTCAACACTATATAATACAATATATACAATGCACCAAATAAGCTGTGTTTTGTGTGTAGAAATGTGAATGCGTGAGTGGAGAAGCAGATGTATGAAGAAGGAATGTGTTGTGACTCAAGGGGACTTTAAAGAATAACTAGCACATGTGTGACAGAACCATGACTCATTGCTCTCTAAGTGCCTGTTGAAACGGTCCATTGCAGATATTCTGCAAACTTTGAGATCAGATGGACACCTGGACACCTATGAATCAGAGTGATTGGCGAAACATGACTCAGCAGCACAGGTATCGAACCACTTCAGAAGTCCAGGAAGTAAAGCTGACACCTGTTCATGAGCACTATGTCATCAGAGTAAAGTTCAGCATCAGAGTCTACTGTATTTAACTTCCTGTGCTCTATGGAAAGAGTGAATCATAAAGTGCGGGATCTGAGATGGTGGAGTTTTCCACTGTCCTAATCTCCGAGCTGATCCCAAGACCCAGCTTAGAGTAATTAATGGCCCACTCCTCCCTGGGTGATCTGGCCAGCCTTAATTACATCCATATGTTCCTTCAAAGATCTTTAATAGCCTAATTAAAATCTTATTAAATAGCCAAAGCAAAATGGGGGAAAAAAAAATTGTCAAGTTCAAGTTTGAAAATGTTAAAGCTAATTTTTTAGGCAAGACTTCTCAGATGAAAAGCATTTCGTTTGGTTTAATTAAACGGGTGACCTAACTAGATAAATGTGGATAAAATGTAAAATATGACCATGAAATGGCCCAGGAATATCATTACCGCTGTCTCTCTAAAGTAAAATACCTCTAACGGGGACAGAGTCAGATGTGCAAATATTTCTAGCAGATATTCATTTTGTCCTCTCGCTTCTGCTTCGAAATTTCCATAACAGATGTGGGCTATGAAATGTAGAACGGCACAGAAGCGTCTGTGAAATAACTGCTAATGCTATCGACTCTTTGTCAGGTAAAATGATATTTAAATGAAAAGCGGTTTCTGGTAGGCTCTTAATTTCAGTGCATATAATTATCTTACTGGTACTGACTCCAGGTCAGTATTCTTATAGTTGTGATTAAAGGCCCAGAGTTTTCCACTCAGGTCTTCAGGCAAATACTACTGGATTCATGATTCATGCTGGACAGAAAGAATGTGTGGACTGCATGCAGTTGAATGCCAAAGTGCAATTTGAGCAAATTCAATATAATTATAGAGTTGTAATGCTGCTACTGTCACAGCATTGAGTCATCTCTGATGGCATCCCCACTGCTTTCAGTTTGATTTTGAAAGAAACAAAGCTTTTCTTAATAACACGCAGCATATGGAAGAACTGCTGTGGTTTTCCAAGAAATCAGCCTCACTGGAATTTATTACGAAGAAATGCTATTCTCAGAAAAAGAATATATAAAACAGCTCCTCAGATAGAAAAGACAGAATCTTAGTGAACAGAATGCAACAGGTGAAATTTTCAATATGTTTTACAATTTACCTTCAAAAGTGCAAAATTAAAACAGCATATATATATGTGTGTGTGTGTGTTGCAACATAATATCTTATGTACACTGTATATAAACTTTTTAACAGTTTTTATAAATTATAAAATGCAGTTGTTGTTTTTTTTGTTTATATATATATATATATATATATATATATATATTCACATACACACATATAGTATAAATTTAGAAAAGCTTACATGCATATAAAGTTTTATATAAATATTTATATTATTATATTTTTTATTATATATAAATATTTAAATATATTAAATATGAATCTTCTTTTTATATATATATAAACAACATATTTTTCAATCATTTGACAGCACTAATATATATATATATATATATATATATATACACAACTATATGTACAACAAAATGTTTCTTGTTAAACCTACTGGTACTGGACGCATTTATTCACAGAATAAAATTATAAAATCTGACCGTACAATAACACATTAATGCAATGGCACTTAAACACCATATTGCCAGATATTGCTAAAAAAATGCAATATGGTATTTATATCATTGAGGGGAAAAAATTAAAATAACAAAAAAAAAAAAATAATTATATATATATATATATATATAATAAAAATAAATCCAGGATAATGACCGTATCATCCAGTGCAATTAATAAATGACAAAAAATTGACTGAGCGGTGCTTTAAGAAAATCCTGAAATGTGGATAAGGAGACACTTATCAGTGACCGCTCTCTTTGAGTATTGCAGTAAGTGGATCATCCTTGGGGAAAGTAACTTCGATGATTTTCTGGAAGTGACTTTAATCCATGAGGAGCTCTCTCTTTCTCACAGTCCTGTTTGAGCAAAGGGAGTATCTATGCTTCATCTTTAGTTTATCTATTCAGCACTGGGTCATCTGAGACATGACAATGTCAACCTCAAATACAAAAGGTTTGTTTAAAAAAAAAAAAAGGAAACGGGGTCTTGAGTCAAGACTTGGGTTGTGCATTTCTTTTGATGCAATCTAATCTCCTGAAGCTATCAATACAGTTAGGGTCTCCTGGGGTTGCCAAGTGTTCACTAAAAATACATCAGTCGAAGGTTTTCCAACATGTATATTTCATAAAAATGAAGATGGGCCTCCTTTACGTTATTTACAGCATTGTGCTTTTCTTGGACAAAATCTCATTATGTTTATTTTATGAACTACGACTGTTCATTCTGTGCTGCAGCAGCTGGCATAAGTGATACTCTGTAATTACTCAAGTAAATAATGCATGCTGACATTTGCTTTGATATCTACACTGCGCAGGATTTAATTACATTGATTACAGCTGTGCAACTTCAATGTGTCCGTACAATGGGATTGTAGAAGACTCTGTGGGAAGATATCAGCTCAAATTATTATTTCTAAAATAAGTTATGAATGTAACAAGGGGTTGCTCAGTTTTAGGTTTCATTATAGGTTTAGGTTTTTATATATATTTCAGATTATTTTTTTTAACTTCTATATGTTTCCTGCAAAGGTTGCATTTTTAGCCAGTATCTAGGTAACTGTCTTATTGCTCTAAATATCAAACAGCTGTTACAAAAGTCAAACATCTGTGTCTTCTGAGAATGTCAGGGACAGAAGATAAGTGCTCAGAGGCCTCGTGCTAAACCTCATGGTCCAGTAATGATGTTCTGTTGAGGCAGTTCATTTTCTTATAGCCTAGCATCAACAGAGGCAACAGTGCATTGGGTGATTACAGAAATGTTTACTAATAAAGCTCTGACAGTTAGGCCATGGAGCTGTCATCCTATTTTCTCTGTGGTGTTTGCTATATAATTCATCGATATGACTTGTGGGTTTCATGCAATGGCTATCAGGGGACTGGAGAAAGTTTCTGCTTTAGATCCTCCAGGAATCCCAGTATAATTATACACAAACCAGTCTGGAAGAATGCCAGTGCCCTGCAGTCCTGGAATCCACCAGCCTCCCACTACAGCCTTTCTGCCCACTTACTCTGTCTGTGCTGAAGTTAAAATAATAAATACTTGTTTATTTGGAAAGAAAAAAAAAAAAAAAAAGAGTTTCTTCAAGAAAAGCCTTTTTCTTCAAGAAAAAATACAGACATGTTCTTTTATGTTATGGATCCTAATCACCGTAGACTAAAACTAAATAAAACAAATAAAATGTCAAATAAATAAATAAATAGTTATATATATATATATATATATATTTAGAAAATATTTATTTACACGTATATTTTTATATTTATCTCATTTAGATGATATATACATATATTTAACATATGTATCAATTGTTTTTCAATATATGCATGCAGATAAATACATGTGTATATTTATATGTACATAATAAATATACCCAGTACACACACATATATATTATGTAAACAAAAACTTTTATTTTGGATGCAACTAATCATTTCACAGCATATGTGTATATGTAAATGTGTGTGTGTGTATTTTTTACATTTTATTCAATATTATTTTTATATCTTATATTTATATTTCTTTTTTTTCTTAATCTATTATAAAACCTTTAAACTATAATATATGATACAATTACATTTTTATTTTTAGATTTTTATATTATATAAAATTAATTATATTTAATCATTTACATATTTGCATTTAGTATTTTTGAATACAATAAAATACAATTAAAAATGCAATAAAAAAAATCAAGTATATTTAAAATAGGTTTAGGAAAGGTATAGACATTTGCAGCTGTGATATCCACAGATCCAACCAGCTGTTTTAGAAGTTAAGCCCAAATCCAAACACATGGAGTGACGTTTGCGTGACACAGGTGAAAAGAGCCGTAAAAGTAGTCTGGTTTAGAAAGTAGGTCATGGCCTGCTTTACCACTTTACTTCCATTTTTAAATATTTCCAATTGTTCTGCATTATCTCACCATCTGATTTAATGCATTTACAGTGGTGGTAATATTGGCCGGAGTGTTGATAAGAGCAAACTTCAGTGCTACTTCTGCTTCCTGTTATGCCAGAGCTCCTGGCACTGCTATAATTGTTATAATTTTAGGCTAATACCTTAAATATATTTTCTGATACTACTTCTACTCGTTTCAAAAAGACAAAGCAGAGGCATGATTAATAACATTAATAAAAAAAATCTAATCCTTCATCTTTTTTCAAAGAGAATAATCCATTGAAAACAATCTTATTTTTCTGGTGTGATTCATTTCTTATTGGCAGAGGCAAAAATGAAAAAATCAGTTCACTGGCTGCATGAGATTTTGAATACATGCTTCATTCAAGCAATTTGTAATTCATTCCTCCTTTTTATCCTACACTTTTGTTACTCCTTTGTAGATGTAGACCTAAAACTGATGATTCACAAAGCATGATGGTGGTATCCTTTTATTGTATGTTTTCTGCTATAGATAGTGCAGCGTGGAGAAAAGGCCTGCATTCCTGGGACTTAGCATGCGTAAGACAGATGTTTAGGGTGCTGGTAAGTGTGCTACAGCCATCAATCACATCAAAGGGCCAATAGTATGGTGCGTGCAAGAGGCCTTCAGAGCACATGGCCCCTCCTAATGGCTGTCAATATCTCTCCCATCGCTCAAACTGTCTTTCACAGCAAGACAGATTCATGCCGCCTCCTGAACCCTGCTAACAGAAGGAGCTCTAACTCCATAGCTGCCAGTAAAAACTCTTGTAGATAAATATCACTTGTAGTATTGGTGCTAGCCACAGTCGCGAGCTTGATTAGTCATTGTGAACATCTTTGTGGGTGTTAAAAGCTCCAGCGATTCAAGAACTTTCTGTTAATGGCCCTTAATCAGCTCTTCAGTAATGTTTGTTATGGTTCCTCTGCAAAATACAAAGCCATATAGCATAAATGCTAAACAAACCATACAAAATGTGATTCTGATGGGAATGACTATATATAGCTATAATTATTTTGCTTGCAAAATGCTATTTTTTTTAGCACCTAACTCTTCAATGGAGAAATATGCTTTGTGAAATGCAGCAAGTGGTTTATTTATACTTTACCATTGCAACCCGATACCCCTCTACATAATCAATACAGCATATTGCACAACGGCATGGCATGATCGGATCAATGTTCTGTTGAAAGAATAGAACCCAAACAATAATGTATCCTGAGATGCACTGTCTGAGGATGAAGCTTGCTGAAACTTTATGTTCATACACAATGTTGCACAAAATTTTAAGTTAGGGCTCAATTTAGCTAAATAAAATTAAATCTGGAACCCTTGGAGAAGATTCACCTGAACACCAAACCATGTATGAAAATACAAATATAAGTAATAAAAGGCACTCACATTAATTAAAGAAATATATTCAAAATGATTTAATTAAATTAATCAATTATGATTTATAAAATAAATTAAAATTAAATTAAAAGTACAAATTTTAATAAACATTCAAAAAAATGTAGTAATAAAATTAAATTTAGTAAAAAAAAGCAAAAAAAATATAGAATGCAATAAAAATAAATAGAATGAAATACATAAAATAAA
>JAUCMS010000034.1:1914254-1929776 GCA_032357445.1 Enteromius radiatus | reverse complement strand
AAATTAAATTTAGTAAAAAAAAGCAAAAAAAATATAGAATGCAATAAAAATAAATAGAATGAAATACATAAAATAAATATAAAAAATAATTATAAAATAAACTAAAATACAATTAATTAATAAAAAGCATAAAAAAAAAATTGGCTACTTTCAGGTTTACTTTAAGCCAAAAACATGTGCCTCATATATAAAATAGAAATAAAAAAAGTATATAATAAAATATGTTGTGAAATTATAAAATGAAGAAAATGTAATAAATGGAAATATGTAATAACATAAAATAAAACAAAACAAAACACAGCACTTAATGTGGAATCCTGACGTTTGTCTGTCATGGTGGTGGACTGCACTTGTCTACACGCAGAGCACACTCATCTCTTCGATCTGCATTTTCACATTCTGCTGAATCTGATAGCTGATAGTCAATCTAAAAAGCATTTTATGCTGGCTTTTCACATGCATCCAGATAAACCCTTTTCATTTAAGTCAAGAATGATGACCATTAATTACTGCTCTTAGTTTGGAAGCATCCAAACAGCTAAATTCGTGACAGTGTGCCAAGCACATAATCCACCAACCGAGTCAAGGCAGAAAGACTGCGGCGATCCGTTAGTCTCAACACTGCAGTCAGTCTGCACTCTGCCTCACAAGAGCTCTTGTCGATGAGATGAAATGTACTCTGTGCTTTCAGACAGCAAACTTCAAATGGCCATTACTGAGATTAAATCTTTGCGCATTTTCCTCCTATTTCATCAAAACCGAGCATTTAAAATCTATCAGCAGCACTATGCAATTGGATCAGCACTTTGAGTATTAGCAGGAGCTCTTGATTCACCGATGCTGGGAATTTATTCATGCAGCGCTCATGCTGCTACAAAAGAAACCTGAGGGTCATTTGGGGCTGTTACGCTGCCGTAACTAAACCACTCAGCTAGTCTGCCCCGTGCAAACACTGACTGGTGGGTGATCTCATTGCAGGCGGCTCAATAAAGCACCGCTCATTCTAGGGCTAAAGAGCGCAATGTCACCCCGGCAGTGGCATCTCAATCATGCCTGTGATCCAAACAATCCCTCACAACTCAGATATTTTGAGTAAATTCCACGCCACGCACATTTGAGTCCTAGACGACGGGCTGTGACCCTGGAGGACGGACTGACCCATAATTAATAGGGCCGACATGGGTCATGTCAATCAAAGTGGCAGCTTACTAGCATAATGATAGGAGCATGGAAAATCTATTATTTGCATTTTTTGTCTGCGTGAGGAAAGAAATTAGTGTTAGTCTACCTTCAAAATTACAGAAATAAATATTAGAATATTGTACTTAATCCTTATAATATAAGTGTGAATTGAGTATAATATTTTCAGACATTTAACAGCATGTTAATTGAAATAAAACGAAAAGCCTAGTTTAAAGCAGTTTGCCATTTTAGATGTTTTTTGACACACTTATTATAAAATGTCTTTCCAATTTATTAATTGAAACCTTTATAAGGACATTAAAAATTACATTTCTCCCCAATATTTCTTTAATATATGTGAAAAAGAATTTAAATAATATATAATATATATTCCTATATATTATTTTATTTCTTAGGTAAATTTCTACAATATTTAAAAAATAAAGTTACACACTACAGTTAAAATTATAATTAAATAATAATTTAAATTTTTTTTTATATTTATAATTATATGTGTTTAGTGGACACATCAAATAAAGTATACTTCTGTAATGCACAAATGGTTATTAAAACAATATTCAATATTCAAAAAGTGAACTAAAGGCTAAGTGCAAAAAGTGCACTTAGCCTTTTATTGAATTAACATTGTATTATTAGTAAGTACAGTTTCACATGCATGGCTAATGAAGTTTGCAGCAAAATATTTGAACAGAAGGGTAAAAATTATGGTTATTTTTGTCAGTTACAGCTTGTTAGTGATAGCATTCTTCCCATTATAAATCAGACACAAAGATGAAATAGTCAGTAAGGTCACATTTATTTCAATGAATTTGATCATTTATTTGAATTAATTATCAATATAGAGAGATGGATGACAGTTGTGTGTGTGTTACCTGCATACTGCTTGTCTCTCTATAAACAATGCAGCTGTTTCTGTGTGTGTGTGTGTGTGTGTGTGTATCAATTAAATCAGCACAATATAACAGAGATTAAACTAACTTAGAACTACCTGTACACATGGCAGTTTTAATGCATGCCTACCAGCCAATCAGAATCGAGTATTCAGACTGACATATACTTAAATAAATACAGCCTATATTTATTTATTTGAGGCACTTAAGCCCACTTCATTATCTATGTCAAACTTTATTAAAAGTAATCATGAGTCAAGTCTCCTGTTAACACTTTTGGCTAAATTAAGGTAACTTTTAATCGACAGCCAAATATACAGAGGAAATTCATAGTGGATCAGAAGCCAATTTACAAAACACTGATGTCTAATTAGTAAGGAGGTGTTCAGAAAGACACCATGGTTCAAGCTGAGACGTGATGAAAGTCCAGTTAATCCAGTATGAAGCAACAGGTTCCAACACCGCCTCTTTTAAAAGCCGCTTAAAGAAAACCCTTTTCATGAGCATCTTTTTATTTTGGAGTGGTGGAAGGAAGCAAAACCAAAGGAGGGGCTCTTTATGAAAGGAAGTATTGGAAGTACATGCTCTAGTTTCACCTGAAGGTGAGACTGAGTTTGTAATTCAATAGTGGTCGCACCACCCAGCTCGGGTTATTCAGGTCAGAGCTTATCGTAGAGAAGATGAAAATGAAATTATGCGAATCTGGTGTTTTTGTATCAACTGACAGCTCAACCGGATTCACACGTCTGATCATTACGATGCTAACGCAATACTTTAGATGCAGCCATGATGCCAGGAACTAGACACAAACCTTGATATGTGCTCAAGATTACACAGAGGACCAGTCAAAGCATGTATTTTATCACTCTCACTTCTAGGTTATCTGAAAATCCAACCTGATCTCATGGCAATTCGTACATATTTTAAAAGGTGGCTAATTCGTACAAATTCATACGATTTCTTCTAAATCGTACGTATTTTACGAGTTGCCAATTCGCATGAATTTGTACAAATTACCTAAACCTAACCCCGCCTCTAAACCTGTCCGTCATGGGGTTTTAGACAAAATTGTACGAGTGAGGTTGTACAAATACGTACGAATTGGTCATGAGACTGTGTTGGAAAAACAGTCAAATTTGGATCATTCAGTCCCAAAATTAAGCTGAATAGAGAGAGTACAACTGATTCTTTTCAGCAGTACATGCTACATCAAAAAGGAAAATTAAAATATTAGCAGAATGTTTTTTTTCGACAGACATGAGAGGCATTTTCAGCTGCCAGACCCATAAGTTGATATGTATGCTTTGATCTCAGTCATATTACAGAGCTGATAGCAGGATAAAGGCCCATCTCTCCACAGCTCTTTGAAGCAGCACTGAATTCTTAGCAGTGGATGATGCAGAAAATGTTCAAACGCTGAAAAAAAAAGTCTTTCAGAGTTAAAATGGATTTGGAAAACAACATCAACCATAACTTTCATTATTTAGAAATGGCAAGATTGCACTTTTTTTGTTAGTTTGAAAAAATGCAATAGAAGGAGAACAAAGAATTGAGGAGTGAGATGGATGCGCAGTTGCCATGGTCTGTATGGAAAACTGCATGTTCATAAATATATATAATATAAAAGTATGCTAAACCATGGATGGTCATGGCAAGAGGCCTAAATGCCGTCATTGCTGCAACATAGAATGAATGAAGCTGTTAGCTGTCATGTAGAGCACAAGTACAGGACCTTGGCCTCTATAAACATGCCACATCTTTGATCCACTTTAATAAATCAAGCATATCCTACTACTCTCTTTTTCTCGTACACTGCCTGGACTCTACTGCACTTTTCACGCAGGAAGCTTTCAAGGCTGTTGTTGGTTTAAAGCACATTGTTCCAGTTGACTACAGCTGACACACACACAAACTTCTGCATAGGTAGAAAAATTGAGAATGGCTGTTGTGGCAAACTGGATGACTGATATTGCTGGCCTCTCCTTTAACCACATGCCACAGAAACCTAGGATAGGTTAGTGTATAAAGGCTCCCAAATGGAGTATTTGATCGATAGGAGTATGTAAATGCATTTTGAGAGTGTGGAAAGAACAATGTTAGTTTTAAATTAAGTGGCAATACAGCAAATAAGGTTGTGGACGTCTAGGTGAAATTCTCACTCATTAAAGAGTGACACTTTCTGCACTCGAATCCTGTATAATTAGGTTGCTTTTGAGTTCACCTTATCCCTCCAAAAACAAATGTCTGAATATATAAAAAACAAATACAAATAAATCTCTAAGAGGAGCTTGTTAAAATACAATGCCTGAAAATGAAAAATGGATTTGGATTTTGTTCCTGGAGACTTTTGTAGGTAGGTGTGATACATGTGTCCAAATTTCGTATGCATGTATGTCAAATGTAGCTAGAAAGGGCACTTTGTTGAAAGTGTATAGGTGGCGCTATAGTCATTTTGCCCCACCCTCATCCTGAAAGCCATATCAGATGTAAATTCACTTCTGGCAGTACAAAGTTTCTTGAGTTTTCGAGCTTGTTTAGGCCCTTGAAATGCTAATTTTGGAGAAGAAGATTAAATGAAGCAATTCCAATAGTGTCCTCGCACACTAATAATAAAAAGCACTAAAAATACCTAAACATTCAATTAAAATGTTTTTTTTTTTAAAGTAGTCCGTTCTTGTACCATTAGTTAATAACTCAACTCATCACTATTAAAAATTATGTTTTTTTTCTGTTAACAGGCGTTATTGAGTAAAGGACATTCAGGGCCATTTCTCAGAAATCAGTGTATCCTCAGTGTTATCAGATGCAGAGTAAACTTTAGCATGCAGACATCCTAACATGTACTGACTGAGCAAATGTTGAATGCTACAGCTCCGGACATCCCTTCGCTCCCTCACTGTCACATGATCAGCAGCCCTCACCTCTCTCTCATACATAATCGCAAGGTTACAGCACCTTTAAATCATTAAATATCTCAGAAATAAACCTGTCAGCTCAGATCAGGTATCAGAGGGGGGAAAAAGTAGCGTGGCGTAAAAAGCGGCCTGCTGAAGGAGGGCAGAGCAGTTGTGGTGTGAATCTCTCCATGGTCAGGGTGAGGTATGCTTGAGAGGCTCAGAGAAGACATTAGTAGAGTAAAGGCCATGATCTGGAATGCTCTGAGAAGATATCAGATCACGGTGTGTCTGTGTATGTCAGTGTCTTAGTGCGGTTACAACTAGGTTAAAGTCCATTAATCAACTGGGGTAACTAATGAATGCCATTTTAAGTACACAGGCAAACTAATACACGTGATTCACATGCACACACACACATACCACATGCTCATTGGTGTAAGAGTCACGGACACGCTTCAGTGTCCTGATCTGTTTAAAATAGACCTGCATAATACATGAAACGCAGACACGCAGTAAGAACAGGTGTGAGACAGAAGGTGTCAAAGTTTGTGTGTGTGTGTGTGTGTGACAGCGACAGGCAGCGCACTGAGAAAACACATACTTGCCTCTGTAAATTACCATTAAGGTAATTTACAGAGGCAAGTATTTGTTTTCTCAGTGCGCTGCCTGTCGCTGTCACACATACACTCCAAAAGTTTGTACATTATGAAATCACATATTGTGTCATGTCAAAAAGCCCGCTCTGTTGACATGATTTCTTTCTGTTTCTTTCTGACTTGTTCTCTCTCATTAGGGTGAGAAGGACAAGCAGGCAAATACTAACTTTTGGTCTGTTTCCAGCTCTGGAGCCAGTTCCCACGTAAGGCCTCTGGGATAGAGAGAGAGAGAGAGAGAGCATGACTGGGAAAACCAGAGGGGAGGCCTGTGACGTCCCTTAAAGACGCATGTTTAAAGACTTCCCAGCAGTGAGCAAAAACACAGTGGTGGCGCTCCCCCCAGGCCTCCGGTACTGCTTACTTTACAAGATTCAACTACATGAACCCTGTCAGAGCTTCTGACTTACGTTCCCACTGCCTGTCACCCACACGTCATCCGTTTATTGGTTATTTTAGTGGTTAGTGCGGGTTATTCCCTTTAAAAAAAAGTTTAAGCCAGCCTAATTGGTTTTAGATGGCCTCATAGCCTCATCAACTGGTGTTTGGCAAGCTGGATGCCAACTGGATTTTCAGCCTGACTATCTGAAAAATCCCTAAAACCACTAAAAAGACAGTTTGGGAGCTAAAACGAGACTGGTCTAATGTAGTTGTGTGTGTGTTTGTTTTACAACAAGTTTTGGAGACCAAGCTAACACATACCAGCAAAACTTAGCAGGTTAAAGATGGCCTTCCAACCTGACTAATCTGGTGTTTAGTTAGTAGTTAGTTTAGCTGAGCAGCCAACTGCTCTTAAATCTGAGTACCCAAAACCCCTTTAAAATCAGCCAACAGACCTGCATGATAAGCTGGATAAAGCTGGTCTTATCTTGTTAAAGGTGGTCTCTGAGCCTGGCCAGGCTGGTGTTTAGCTAGTTTAGCTGGGAGAAGAAAAAAAAAAAAAACACTTTCTAAAACCAGCCAAAAGACTACTGGGACCAGGCTGAGAAACCAGCTGAAGCTGCTTTACTTTTCCAGCAAGGGTGGCGAAATAGTAGTTCCAGTCTGGAAGGCCAACTAACATCAGCAAACCAACTAATTTATTATATATACAGCATTTCCAAGGCATTCCCAGCATTTTTTTTTTGTATTATTAATATAAAATGTACGGCATTACAGAAAGTATTCGCTTGCATACTACAAGATGTTTATTTGGGAGGAGACTGTTAAGGAGTGTCACAAACACATTTAACTGTTGGAAGTTAATGACATGGAAAAAGGGATTGTGTTTGTGTGTTATACTGTTTGTGCTGTGTTGCAACACTTGGCAGATTTTGAGCTCCTGCCAGAAGAATCTAGGGGCAAATAAGACTAGTGCTTATTTACATTCCTCGATTCTACTACCAGAACCTATGACTGACCCACTTCTTTAATCCATCCACATTAAAGAATCTCTTTCTAACACACACATGCAGAGGCAGGTATATAGTAGCCAGTCAAGCATGAGAAATCAAAGCTAAAGCTGGAAAAATATCCCTGGGATCTGATGACTGGGATGAGAAACAGGTGGTGCGTAGAGGCCTGAGAATGGAGAGCTTTATATTTGGTAAAGATACCACAAAGTGATACAGCCTGCGCCTGTCCTGCTTTTACTCTTGACCTAATATGTAACAGACTGCTGCTACAAAGTCAGCAGGTTCTTTTTTCTGTGTGTCTTATTCCTACTCATTCTAAGCTGGTGGTACAGTAGCTTGTTTGAAATAGTCTGCCAACCTGGTTAAGATGGTCTTAGCTGGTTTAAGATGGTCTTTCATCACGTTCAAGCTAGTCTTAAGCTGAAGACGCAGACTTAGGATCTGAAAAGTGCCCAAAACCCTGCAAAAAGCAGTCTGAGACCAGAACTAAGACTAGAAAAGCAGCTTAGGATGGTTTAAGATGGTCTCCCAGCCTGACTAAGCAGGAGTTTAGCTGAGAAGCTAACTGATCTTACAAACTGATCAGCTAAAAAAAAAATAAAAATCTTCAAAACCCCTTTAAAATTAGCCTGGGAAACCAGAACACCATAAACCAGATGTAGACTGGTTTAATATGTTTTTAAGGCAACAAAAACAAGCAAACCAGCATAGTCAACATTTAAAAAGAGGAAGTAAAAAAATCTTTAAACCAGCCTAAGCTGGTAAACTAGCTTTGTTAAGAAGTTCTCCCATTCTGGCCAAGCTGGTGTTTAGCTAGCTAAGCAGTCAACAGGTTTTTCAGGCTGGTAGACCAAATAAGATCAGCTAACCAACTTTTTTTTTTTAAAAATATCTAAATATGTTTCAGAGAGGCCAAGCAGCTTGTCCAACTGTCCATTCAAATGCACTCACTCACTTTTAAACTCTCGTCTAATAGTTTATTGAATTGTATTGTTTGTGACAAGAGCTGTAGTGTACAAAGCTGTAGTCAGGCTGTGCACTATTGATATAACAGGCACCGGTTTTTACCAACTAGCCAAACAGTTTCTGACAGCCTCACACAGGCCGACCATTGTCAAGGCTCCTGTAGCCAGAAAGCTATTGCCAGCCACTGTCTTTATGGATCAGACCAAAGAATACACAGGAGAAAGGCTAACAGTACAATCATTCCAACTCTCCCCAATGCTCTTCTTTTTTGTCATCTTTTCCACCTCTATACCTCTTCTGTTACGCACCAAACTTTCCAAAAACCTTTCAAAAAATTACCATTTCCCCCAAAGTCTTCACAGAGAAGTAGGTCTACAGTGTAAACGGCATGAACGTGTACAGCTCTTTGAAGATGACTAAAATTGCTGTGTTTGTTACCGTTCCCTTCAGTTCTCTGACTGGAGTGGTTATCTCCCATGTGAACTGGTTAAAAACAAAATAAAATCTCTCATTGGACATGAACTTAACGTCCAGATTTGCACTGATTGCACATGAATACAAATATGGTCATCCATGACGATGGGATCTTAATATTAAAGACCAAACCAAACGTATTCAAAATCAGAGTAAGTGAGGAACACAAAAGAAGATAGTTTGAAGAATGTTTAAACCATTTCTGTCCTTAGAATGAAAGTCAGCGGGGTCCAAAATAACATCACCAGTTCCATTGTTTTGATGACAAAATATATATTTTTTAATACACCATGTAGTTTTCTCATGTAATTCAAATTATTATTCCATCCTAAATCCTATTTACTCAGAAAAGCAACCCACATGTGTCAAAAAATATCACATTTCACTGAAAAGGTTTCATATTTACTCCTGTGGGAGGCTTTGATTAGTAATGCATTAATTGTCGCTAATCCTGGATGACTACCAGTGCAAAACAATCAATACGCTTGTGTTTCCACCAAACACCTGCAGCGTTCCCTCATGCCCTTGACCCAATCACAAATCTCCAAAGATGCCAAAACCACATGATCTTCTAATGGAGAACCTCACACTTCTCACTTTGCAAATTTTCCCTTCACTTGCAAAGCCCCATCCAGAGTTCATGGAAAGTTCCTCCACGCCGACACCGCTGCCTGCCACATACGCTCCCGTCTCCTGGCAGAGAGCGTGCACAAAGACACTAAACTCCGCAGCTCAAGAGACAGAGCTTTAAGCTTCTCCAAGTCAAACTGCCAAAGCGCTCATACACACCGGCCAACCCAAACTGCAACACACCCTGCAAAACTGATAGTTTGAAACCAAACCCAAACAAACTTGAGGCACTCGAGGCGCGCATACAAACAGAAGCAGACTGAGCTTGCTGTCCTGTGATCCGCTACGACCGGCTATCACCTTGCAGATAAGGACTTACAGTAGAGGGATTGTCTTGTGTCAGCACACACCCTCCCCCCCTCCATCCCTCCTGTCCCAGCAGCCCCTTGCAATAACAAACCCCCCGTGCAGCCACGCCACTCGCCTGGAGCGTCTAACAGGAGCGCAGTGCTATAAAATCCTTTCGTTTGCACACTAACCAAACACTCCCACAGACACCAATCAATCATTAACAGCAACCAGTTAAAGGCACTGAAGCCAGAAGACCGGAGTACTTACTCTGTCTCAGACACAGATTTCCAACTCGTTCCTCAAAGGAAATAAAAAAGAAATCCCAACGGAATCAGAGTCTCAGAGTCCTTAAGAATTGTCAGTAGATCCAGCTTTGAGACTGCTAGAATCAGCCGTTTATAGGTCTGGATGTGGGATCGGTATTACAGCGCTCACACTCATGCTCTGTCTGCTGCTGTGACTGAATGTGTATCTGACACGCTGGTGTAGTAAAGCTTCCCTCTGGCTTAATCACTGCTCCTCCCCTCACGCTCACATAGTAAGAGAGAGAGAGAGAGAGAGAGAGAGAACGAGGTAGACAGCACAGCCCTTGATAATCATTACAAAGACTTGGAGGAAATCACAAGATTTCTTGCTAACCTTTAGTTTCAGTTTTAGTAGTTACTTCAACTTGAATTTCAGCTTTCAACAATGCCACTTTCCAAGCTTAAATGATTAATACAATTGAGCTAGTTAAAAGCATTTATAATAAATGAAGAAAAATAAAGCCAATGCTATTAAAAAAGTTATTTTAAACTGTAGTAAGAGTTCAGTTTATGATATGAAAGACTTATAGTACGAACAACAAAGTAACTACATTCAGTGTTTGGAGGACTAAATGTTAAAGAACTTTGGGAAACAATTATGATCAAACACTATCTTTAATATTTTAAGGATGTATAATTAAATTAAATTAATGAATTATAATAAATGTAATCATTAATAAATAATTAAATGAATACTAAGAAAAAACAAATACATAAAATAAAGTAGTAGTAGTAGTAATACTGGAAGGACTAAATAGGAGGTAAGACAGCCAAGTACAGTTCAAAAAGGTCATTATTTGAAACTAAATACTCCTACAGTTCAACAGACACCGCTTGCCCTCGGCCCACATTATAACACCTTACATACAACACCCTAATAGTGTTATTCCTAGCTGAGTGACAGTCACCTTGTAGCATGTGAGTGACAGTATACACAGAAATTATGCATCATAAAGCATATCCCAAAACACAGTATTTCCAATCACGGCCTAACAAGCCTGGGACAGTTGTTTTTATGTGAGCTGTTAAAGAAGACTCACATCGGTGTTAAAACCAGTCCTTAAAATGTCACTTATCTGCTTAAATCGGATGGTGCTGAAACAACTGAGAGATCTCAGTGACAAATCATCTAATCATGCCCTAGTTAACAAGGGAAGAGAACTATGGAGCGCAATAGAAGAACAGTCACAGTTGGGAATCCCTGTGACTGAAATAGTGCTGCTAATTATGTATTGAGGGGAAATGCTAAGCAGGCAGATGGAATGGTGGGTTTGGGGTGTCAGGCTTCGGGATGCCGTCATTAAGAGACGGGGATGAGCCAAATGCAGACACAAGCGTGTCATGAGAGCTGGGAAGCAGAGCTGAGCCACTTATCAGCCTCTTACTTACAGACGCCAGATGCACACTGGGACTCCACCCCCTTCCCGTCCCATTATACCAGTCAGGCCTGGTCTACCATTACGCATCATGATCAAAAATGAATACGTAAATCCAAAAAAGAAAAAAGAAACTACTGTATCAGTCTACCCAGAGACGCCATAGACTACACTCTTAAAATTAAAAGTCCTTTACTGGCACCAGCAACATTCACAGAACCTTTCTATTGCACAAAAAGTTCTTTATAGTGGAAGGTTATATTAAAATCTATATGGTTATTTTAAGAACTGTTTACTGAAAGGTTTTTTGTGGGAAAGCAAAAATAGTTCTATTGAATTACTGGAAAAGCCACCTTTTGGAATCTTTTATAACATTATAGCATTCATTTTCATAATGGAATTTCTGTTTTGGCAAGTTAAAACAACCACTTGTCATTTCCAACCACTTCCTTCCCATCATCCAATTGTTTACATTTAGCTGTCAGTAATTTGGACTCAGTTTTCTCTTTCTAACTTGTTTTGCTCTTGTGTAATCAAAGGACAGATCATCCCGTATGACATATAACCAAATCATGCCTCTGCTTTGTTTAGACTTGCATGTTCGTAGGCCTGGATAGGGAGTTGGACTTGTAACCCAAAAGTTGTAGGTTCGAGTCCCAGGTCTGGCAGGGATTGTGGGAGGGGGGAGTGAATAACCAGCGCTTTTCTCCACCTTCAATACCACGACTGAGGTGAGACCCTTGAGCAAGGCACCATATTCCCCCCACTTCTCTGGGCATGTGTTTGCGCGGTTGATCACTTCTCACTGCTGTGTGTGTGCCCTTGGATGGGTTAATTCCTAGTATGGGAAACCATACCTGGACACATGCCACGTACTTTCCTTTCCTTTTTTAAAGATTCAGAAAAAAAAGAAGAATCGACCAAAGAAAGAGCATCCGAATGCAAACTTCATCAGCACTCTCCAGATCCACAAAGTGCCGTGGTCCCCTCTGTCTCATTTGTCATCTGAAGTTTAACTCCCAGGGAGGGGAAGCATTGGCTCAAAAGTTTTCAGCTTTGTTAATCTCTCTATAGGGGGCACGTAATCCCTTAAAATGGAATGCAGATTAGACTTGTTTATGTTATTGAGAACTGACATCTTTAAAGGGATAGTTCACCCGTAAATGAAAATTCACTCACCCTAATGTTGTTCCAAACCTGTATGGCGTTCTTCAGTCTGTTAAACACAAAAGAAGACATTTTGAGAAATGTCTCAAGTGTTTTTGTCCATGTGGGGGTCAAATGTTGTTTTGGACCAAACTAAAATTCATTTTATGGGCAAAAAACACTTCAAAATAGTTACAAAAAAAGAGTAAATGATTACAGAATCTGGTTAAACTAACAATTGAAAGCCCAGGGAAGAAACCGTCCCAAAAAGCAATGTTTATCCTCTTACATTAACATATATAATGAAGTGTAAACCCTTTTTTACATTTTAATAACACATATAGGAACAAAAAAAAAAAAAAAAATCGGAATAAAAAAATGAAATCACTGACAAATAGTTATTCTGACCTCTATAGATTTGAATGGGTATTGCAATCATCCTTAGTTCACGGATGAGGCTCTTGTTGCAAAGAATACTGCTTTATTTAGTGCATAGGTTTTAAACCGAGTTTGTTTTGATGTGAAGCGCCTTTCTCTTTGCTAAATCTGAATCAACAATTGTGTCTCTGTACAGAGACTGACAGATAGCCAGCACCACAGGAGGTGACGGCAAAGCTCCTTCTGAACAGGATTATGGGAATGAGACAAATAAAGAAGTTTGGCTTATGTTGTATAAAGCACAACATTGCTTACAGCTTCAACCTGAAATTTGCTGAATGGGCATGTTTATATAAAGCCTTTTGTTGTTATTAATAATATTCTGATTGATAAATAAAAGATCAAGGTATGTCTAATTGTGATTAAAATAAGTGTATAGTCAAATTATTTTTGATCCTGATGTATTAAACTATCCAGAGTTGTTTTATAGACTGATAACTGATAGCTTCAGTAACTTAATGTCTGTTAGAAGCCTCTATGGAACAGTCATAACACTGATTACAGGTCAGGAAAAAAGTGAAAGTGCTCCATCGCTTTAAAACACTTCTGTTTATGCTGTGACAAGCAGTATGTAAATCGTAAAAAAAAAAAAAAAAAAGATTCATATATAGTGGCATTAATCTTTTTTACAAGTATGTTTGAGGGAGAATGTCTCCTGGGGTCCAGATTAAATTTTGACTGGTGAAAGATCAAAAAATACTTCTCACATTTACTTTCATCTGGATGACTAATGTCCCACCCTCATAAAACCTTACAAGTTCTGCCATCAGCGTATGTCAACGCCAGCACTCATCAAGAGCCCCCAGGCCTTTAGCTTCTGTCTCTTATCTGCTTGTGAAACGAAAGTTACTGCAAACACTGCACTTCTAGTGACTTTAGTCAGTTGGAAAAATGTAATGGTTGTATTTCTATTAGGATTACATGCAATCTATTTTAATAATTATTTAAACAACATCATCTTATAATGAAATCATTATTTACATTATTTACAATAATAATTGTTTTTAAATATTATAAAATAATATTACATATATTAATAGTATTACTGTTATTTTTATTTATTTATAAATGAATGAATGAATTAAATCCAGTGTGGTGCTGGAGCAAACAAATTACTATTACAACATATACAGTAACAACAATAAACATTACAAATAAGAAAAAAATTACAAAAGATATGTATATACAGATTATAAATGTAATAAACATATATATTATTGTTGTTTTTGTTGTTAATAATATTAAGACTTTACGTTATTGTTTAATTAAGTGATAAATAATAATTTCTTTGTTAAGCACCAGACTGAATATTTTATGTAATCCTAGAAGAGATACAGCTAGACAGATCTTAACATTTATAGATATTACCACACACTTGTTGCAAAATGCTGTCTGAAAAGAGTGTTGCACGCAATGTATCTTTTCTAAAAACAGAGTTGAGAAATGTCTGTTGTTCACAGAAAAATGGAGAAAGACAGTCCGCTGAAACCAAGCGTAAAACAGACAAACTTCTCCTCAGGTGGCTCTAAATGTCCATATCAAAGGAACCATGGTTTGCTTTCATGTGTCTGCCAAGACAATTCCCCTGGCAGTGTGTAACAGATCATTTGTCGTTCCCCTCCTTCCCCAACTTCCCCCTCCTGTCAGTAAAAATAATTAACAGACAATAGTGGGGTCAGTTAAATGCTTCCCTGTTCATGATCGGTGATGACATATGACCTGGCAATACCTGCATTCAGCAATTTCAGAACTGACCTTGAGGTATGAATCAACAACTTTGAGCAATGTTTTTTTTTTTTTTTTTTTAATATAGCTTTTATATTTGCTGGACTTGACCTAACTGTCTCTGTACTGTCCCCGCGGTGAGGACACAGCTCAGGGAAATGACTTGCAATTCAAGTTATTCAGCAGCAGGGCCAAGAGTGAACAGAAGTGTTGTATTTGAGCCAGACCTCAGGGGGGGCTTCAAATAAAACACTAATTAACTCTATCAAATGAAAACGAAAAGCCTTGCTGCTGCTTTTCTTTTCAACTTCGGCATACTGATACCTGGTATGGGGCAAAAGTGGAAATTTTTAATAACCAGGACAATCTCGAAAAAAGTGCAGCCGGGCATTTTTACTCCAGTGCTGCTGAGCCTGTAAAAGGAGCATCTGTTTTGTTTCAGCACAGCTGAAAGTAATGAACCTGGGCGAGCAATGAACCCTGACTAAAAAAATCTTCGGGAGTCAATACTAGTTCTTAATATTCATATTACAGCCAAGGACACACACACAAGGAAAGGCACAGGGCGGCAAATAAAATGCATCTTTTTGGAGACTTTCTTGGTGTAATGACTTGTACTATCAATGCACTGTTTACTTCTTACTTACTTTTTTACAAGGTCTTTTAAGCCCAAGACAGATATTTACAGTATAATACATATATTGCCACCACACCTTATACAGTTCCTGCATTTTTTAAGACAAACCTTTAACATGTTAAATATGGGGTAAATAGTTTTTTTTTTTTTTTTTACTTCAGTGCAATAATGATACACAGGTGTGACCCTGGACCACATACTGTACGTGTAGCAATAGCCAAAAATACATTGTATGGGTCAAAATTTTTCTTTTATGCCAAGAATCATTACGATTTTAAGTAAAGGTCATGCTCCAAGAAGATATTTAGTAAATTTCCTACTGTAAATATATTAAAACTTCATTTTGATTATCAATATGAATTGCTGAGAACTTCATTTCGACAACTTTAAAGGCTTTTTTCTCAATATTTAGTTCCTTTTCGACATTACACTCGTACTGCGTCGCTAGACGCTATGGGAAAACTCCTTTTTTCCCCCTAACTGAAGCCTAATTTAAT
>JAUCMS010000034.1:1895954-1914154 GCA_032357445.1 Enteromius radiatus | reverse complement strand
GAGTTTTCCCATAGCGTCTAGCGACGCAGTACTCGTTTCATGTCTAAAGGAACCATGGTTACGTGAGTAACCTTCCGATTTCTTTTCACCCTCAGATTCCACATTTCCTATCCTAACAAACCATACATCAATGCAAGCTAATTTATTCAGGTTTCATATGATGTATACATCTCAATTTTGACTGGTTTCGTGGTCCAGGTTCACATAAGTAGTATTTACTACACATATAGCAGCTCTGATTTAAAACATATGGATTTTATAAACACTCCTAGTGCAAAATAACTTGACTACGTCAGATGTCTTACTATTTCTGCTCAATTTCAGTTTGCTTCTATAATTAGTCTCCCATTTTATCTCCAGCTCCGAAACAGCCAGGCCAACCAACGAACAGAGGGCGGGCTTAGAGTCGTGACATAAACGCTAAGTGCCAAATTTAAGATTGTAGGGGGTGATGTTGTGGCCCTACTCCTGACAGGTTTTTAAAAAAAAAGTTTCATTTATCAACTGTTACCGATCAGTAACAGACAGGTCAGTGTCTGCTTTCTATTCCAGTCCTTGAATATTTCCATGTCATGCTGTAATCTTGCAATTAAGTTGAAGGATTTCCGACAGACTCAAAATGGTTTAATTTTAACTTTGACAGTTGGCTGTCAAATATTAGTTTAAATGCACATACCTGTGTTTAGAGCGGAAGTTTGAGTCAGCGCATTACATACGTTATAACCAAACATTATGTGATTGGCTTACGGGTACACCGATGAATTTAAACTACAGACAAGCACCATTTAAAGTGCATTGCGTGAATGTGTGCACTACCTGACAAAATGACATCATCTGAACTCTCCGTGAGTGAAACACGGACAAGGAAAGTCTAGCTTTAAGACTCAGCATAATTAAAGTGGCATTGCATGTACTGTATCTTTCCCAGAGGGCGATCCCACAATGCACTGGGATGACCTCAGTGAAAAACTTAAAGCTAACATGGTGGATGACACAATTCAATAAAATACTGTCATTTTTCAAATCACTTTTTTACAGATTGAAAGCAGTTTCACAGCAATTAATATAATATAACAGGATCAATAATGTAAACTTTGTCAAATATGAGACTAATTCTAATTCAGCTGTAAAGCAGCTCTTTAAAAAAAGACTGAATTTAGTGAACCAGTTCAATAACTGTTCATCAGTTATGAAATAAGTTCAGTTCAGCTATAAGCAGCTCTACAGAGACATCCATTATTGTTTTCATCCAATAGTGTCAGTGCAGTCAAATTGATAATATTACTGAATATCAGGTGTCTTTTAAAGCCAAAGGTGAAAGGGTCAAAGAACTCAAACTCCATCAGGTGACAGAAATAGAAAAAAAACAAGACTCGAGGGCTGTTTATACAACGTTTTCAGCCAAGAATGGCAAACTTTTAATGCATTTTGACTGTTAGTTTACCCGGCAACCGCAATTTTGGGACTGAAAATGCATACTTTTGAAAGGTTTTAAAGTGAAAGTTTTTGAAAATGCCACCATTATCATTTCCATGTAAATAATAACGATAATGGGAATCTTTGAAATCGGTGACATCATGACGTCAAAAGCTTCATGGGTTTTCATCCAAAATATCTTAAATTGTGTTCCGAGGACGAACTAAGCTTTTACAGGTTTGGATCAACATGTGATTCATTTTTGGGTTGAGTAACCAATCGTGAACAAACATACACAACAGTGGCAGAGCATATGGTACTGTTATTGCTACTCAAGAGTTTGTAAACACTTCTTAAGCACTGTGTGAGCTTGCTTCACCAATATTACAAACACCACCACCAGCGACACATCATATACATCATATAATCGTCACTTCCCTACAGGTACTGTTTACTAAGAAGGTATGAGTGGCAGCTACTGGCCTGGCATACGTAATACAGTGTTTTTGGCTATTTTTGCAGATATTTGTAAACATGAATTGTTTTGAAAACGTTGTTGTGTATATGTGAAACTTTTTAAAAGTGTAAGCCTTTTCATTTTTGACTGCAATGAACAAACACAGTGTGATATTGAGAGACCAACCAAGACCAGCCAAACCAACTATTTTTTTAGCAGGGGAATTCAAATCATTCAGAACGTTCTTTGCATACTGTATGAAGAAAGAAAAGTTACGTCTATGTAGCACATCAAATCTGCCACTTCCACACAAGCACATTTTACACCAATCAGATGGTTTGCTGGGTTTAGTTATTGTAGTAACCCAGGCTTTTAAGAGATTTTGGAAACTTTATGGCTCTTTTTGTCAGATAAATCCAGCAACCCAGCTTAGGCCGGTTCTTAAACAAAGCTGAGGTTTATAATTAACAGAAATGATTGATTGCTTAATGTGATGCTGACACACAAATTCGGAATTTACTACACACACTATGTCTGTCCTTTCAGAGGCCTTTGTCCTGCTTTCTAGTTTGTGAATGTATGTGAGATAAACAATACCGCAATAAGACAAAGACCCTGTCAAGAACGCTCAGCTAACAATGCTACACGAATGGCCATATGATCTGTAGCTTCAGCCAGACTAAACAGCACTCCTCCAGAGACTCCCTGACCTTGCACAATATTAGGGGACACACAATCCTACTGTAATGCAACATGGAAGTGAATTCACTGGAGGCCACCCCCTTCAACCGGCTCTATTTTAAGATCTCCAGCAACTTCTTCGCAGTTAAAATCACCTGCTGCAAAGCTAAATCCTGGCATTTGCATCTTCGTGAAGGAACGCTAAGCATCTTAGAGTCAAATTGTCTGTCCAAATCCTTCAACTGCAACATTACGGCTGTGAAATTTAGACGTTTCCTGGGGAAAAGCTTTTTTTTTTTTTTTTTAATTCAGGCACACCGTCTGGTAGGAGAAAAATCAATAAAAACACTCACTGAGAAAACTGTTTTTGGGCACCGCATGATACATGGGCTAATCATTCAGGGAACATTCAGTCCATAGCCATTTTATGTCTTGCTCGCTGGACAAAGTGACAAAATCTAAGCTTTATCTTTTTTTAAAAGAGAGAGGTCTCAGGTTATTGTACTTCTTTTGGACACGTCGGATCAATTTATTGATGTGCAGAATACGTGATTGTGAAGCAACGCTCACATATTCCAGCCGCTCAGATAAAGCGTGCAAGCTGCAGGAGCCAACCACATCCTGAGTAAACATAACCTTCTCCCCGCTGGGAAATCATAAATTGACCCCCGACAAGCCCACATGGTCCCATTCCACCAATCACAGTGGGCCATTTTTCTCAGGTCTGCAGATTTTACAGATCCTCATCACAAAAGAAAATCTTTACACTATTTAATTCTGACATTGAGACTAGCCTACTGTTCCTTTAATAAACCCCAGAGGACTTTTCAAAATGCATGTACCCTTAATCTGCTTGAAATCTACAATTGCTCAGGTTGAAAAAGAGCAAATTAAGATTGGGAAAGAGTGGATTAGAAGCTACTACTATAATGCAGGAGATTTATATTCACACAGTGCAGTAATTACTCGAACTTAGCCAATCAATTATTTATGCAAAATTGACATGGAGGCTGCTGGTATTTTCCGTCTCCTGATATAACAGGGAAAAATCCTCTGGATAAATTAGTCATGACCACATATGCACGTGGAGCAGTCCAGACACATCAAATATTAAAAAAAAAAAGAAAAAGAAACAGACAAAGTGCGAGATTTCAAAATGAGCGAAAACACTCTTAAGTTTTAATGCATCTTTAAAACAAACAAAAAATGATATGTGCATATATGTTTATTAAATATAAACACACATGCATACACAAATAAAATAAGATTTAAAATTTTCATTATTATTGTAAAAAAAAAAATTGTAAACTGTTTATGAATTATTCTTAATACTGCATTATATTTAAATCATATTTTATATTTTTCATGCAACATACGACTAGAGTGTAACATAAAATAAATTGTCTGGGCAATTCTGTAAATAGAAGTCACCAGCTGCTTTCAGCACATCATAGAAGGAAAGAAAAAAAAGAGCTGCAAGAGGGGCATACCCTGTCCATAGTATGAAGCATTGTCCACGCACACACCCAGTCCCTCATGCATACATATGCAGGAAAATCAATCTACATGTCACATTCATGCTGAAACAGGAACATATTTCCCACATTAACTCAGCATAATTTACAAGTCTAAGCAGACAAAGTAACAAAACCTTAACCCAAAAGCACCAAAAGCAATCACAGCTGCAAGTTCACCTGTTCATTTAAACCTCCAGAATAAAACAGACGTTCTTACTTTCAAGCCACAATGAAGATCCACTCAGAGCACAGTTCTCATCTGAAAAGGCTGCAGTCCAGGTGATATGCTGACCCAGCTATGAGCCAGCAGAGGAATCCATCCTTTCCTAACCATGGTAACCAACACCTTACTAGAAGCGGTGCGTGCGTGCATGCGTGAGAGCCGCTGGAGAGGAGAGCTGACAGCGGCAGCCACGGGAAACCAAATTCAATCTATTGCCATGGCACCGGTGCTGCGGTGACAGCAGGCTTTCAACATGCAGACCTTTTCATTCAGCTGTTCAGCGGACCCCAAGCCCGAAACCCCTGTCCTGCCTCGCTTCCTTTCTTTTAAAACCTGCAACACATGCCATTTGTCAGTTTGTAGAGAAATTACCTCGGCCGACAAGAGAGAGGGTCTTTTCCGCGAGCGGGCGAGCCCCAGCCGTCACAGGGAGAAGAGGAACAGTAGCTCTGCAGGGATCCCCAGAGATGCCCAGGGCTGCAGCTCACAAACGCCAGCCACCACCAGAACCAGCAGCAGCAGCAGAGGATGGGAGGGAGAGCGAGAGAGGCAGAGAGAAAGCCAGAGAGAGAGAGAGAAAGGGGGAATGAAACGCAGCAGAGGGGGGCTGCTCATTCTGAGGCAGCCAGGCACATTACATCATTGCTTTCCACTCCTGAGGAGGCAGAGCTGGGAAGAGGGAAGAGCAGAGAAGAGGAGGCACTCCCCTTTACACCTTCTGTCTGATAACGTAAGGCTGTTAGTACAGAACCTGCAGAGGAAAAATACACTGCAGCCGGCTCAAAACTGCAGTTATGAAATGGATTATGGAAATGGATTTAAGGTTTACGCACAATGGGTTTACATATACACACACACACACACACACACATTTTGGCATCAATAATGGATAGAAGGATGGAAATATAATGTATAATCTAATGCAGATACATTCATATCTCTTTCCATTTGCAATCTAGCCATCACTGAAGAGGGACATTTTAGAGAAATCAGTAGATAGATACTAATAGATTGATAGATAGATCATAACCATATGTGCATGGGACAGCACATTAATAATAATGTTTGTTATCATTTTATCATATTATTATAATTTTTTTCTCTGTTATTTTTGAGAAAGTAAGGGGGAAACAACAACAACAACACTAATGATGCTAAAAAACATCCTATCAATGGCAAGACAGCAGAATAAAAATTATATACCACGTTTAAACACATTAAAAACAAAATCACATCATCTTAGCAACAACATAGCAGTACGATATAAAAACAAAAACACCCTAGCAACAACACAGCTACATGTTAACACCCTACAACCCTCCCCCCAAAAACCCTAGCAACCACATCCTGACAATGACACCCTAGCAACCACACTACAAAACAAATCAAAATAGCAATAGGCAAATTAAAGTTTTTCTATTTTTTTTTTTTTTTTTACGTACATTTATAACACTATATTTTTACTATACTGCATTAGTAGATAGGGTATTTCTAATATAGCAGGAGAGACAGTAAATTATTTTCTGTTTCATCATTATGTCTGCTTCATGACTTTCTCTCTCTTTTTCCCTATTTTTGAAAGTCAATCATGGAGTTTTTATTTCGCTATTTGAGCAAACAGGGTGACGCTGATGACTCCTCGGGACGCTCATCTCAATATATATATATATATATACACACACACGACTCATTTTATAATTGTGGGTACATTTGGTGTCCCCGTCTGTCACCATCAACTCTGTTACCTAGGTAGATTACAATGGAGACAATAGTGTAACAGAATTGACATTTTTATTTTTTCGAAAATAAACCCGATGTGAGATCAGTAATAAATTCTGTTTTCCTTTTGATATTGTGGTAACAGAGTTGACGTTTTAAAAATAACTCTTGGTGTAAGACGTTTTTAGATTAAATTTTTTTCTCAGAGAAAGCACAGATACTTTTCAGTGCTTCAGATCTTATCAGTAAGTGAAAGTGACATAATTTCCTGTAACTTCCACAATTCTGACAGAAAATTCCTCCAATTTAAAGGAAAAATATGGTGTGGTAACATAGTTGACACAAGATTTGGGGACACTTTTTCTAAGAAAAAGATTATTTTAAATATTTGTTAAATTATTTGTTTAATATTTGTTGTAGGATTAAGTAAGTAACTATTTAGGGCTTTAATAAATAAAACAAATAAACTGTTGCCAAAAGAAAAGCACTATAAAATATTTTTATTGAACATTGATACACGATCATAAAAAATACACTGACTAATGCAGACAAGAAGAAAATTTTTTAGCTATTTAAGACACTTTTAAAATCAATTATTATATTGTTATGGACTGCACATCTTGTAATAATAATAAATTAAAAGAAAAAAAAAGAAAAAATAAGGACTTTTTGTGGCACACAAAATTTACCCGCAATTATAGAATTACCCATATATATATATATATATATACACACACACACTGTTTATTTAATGTTTTCCATTCACTGCTATAGAACTTTACCAAACTATGATATGTTCTGCTTCTGAGAGACCTGGAAATGTGAAAAGTGTCCATTGTGGTGCGAGTTTTGGGCAAGCAAGCATCACTCAGATATCCGCTTTGCTTTTAAATGGAATCAGGCCTGTTTTTTTGCCAAATTGGCTTCAAGGCTATAGAGCAGCTTATGGCCAGTGAACGAGGGGCCGGTGTGGGAGTATGTGGTCACAGCGGTTGGCTGATGGTCCACAGAGACAGTGCCGTCCCCACCCACCACCACACTGCTCATGCCTGCAGCCAACACCCACAGCACATCAGAGTTTACCGGCACATGAACTCCTTTTCAAAGAGAATGTGAGGAAAAACTACAACTGAGCAATACATCAGATGCCACATGTATAAGACACAGAAAACAGTTTAATTTCTCTGATAGAAAGATACTTGAATAGAAATATAAAGCAATAAAAATTGTAAATATATTTTTTTATAAAGCCCGTTTCTGCAACTGAAAGAAATTTATATTTTTGTTTCACAATTATGACATTTTTCTCACAAATGCTAGTTGAAATCTCACAATTCTGACTTTTTTCTTAGAATTGCATCATATAATCTAAGAATAGCAATATATAAACTTATATTCCAAACGTTTTACTTGGTATTATAAGTGTGAGCTGGCAATCTAATAACAATCATTACAATCAATAATTTGCACTCAATTCATTTTTTAATTAAAAGCCCAATTATAAGACATCAGAAGATTTCCCTACAGCAACTGTACTTGTGTCACATCCTCATACCGAGAGACAGTGGATTTGGGAAAAGTCTGACATAGCACCTTTTGTCAGGCACAAAAAACACAATTTTCTGTCCCAGCTGGAGAAGCCTGGCTGCGACCGGCTTTGCGGAGAGCCCAGTCAACCCAGCTATTATCTGCAGATTGCAGCTAAGCACTGACAGACCGATTTCAGAGTTTTCTTAGCAAAAGCAAAACCACTTTACATCAAAGTGATACACATTATAAAAAAATAAAAATAGAGGGAGCCTCTACTATTATTCCATTCAAGGTTCATCTCCACACAGACCTCCCAACAGGTCTTTCCAATATTTGTGTTCCCCTCGTTCTGCTTGGTTTTTGCGGTTAGATGGAGTCTCCTGCCTTTTACGACAACATTCATAAGACAAACTGCTGTCTGAGGCTGAGCAACAGAGAGCCAGCTAGTGAAAAGTCCTTTTTGTTCTGAAGCAGGCCTAACTAAGTGATCGTGATTTATTTGTGCTAATTCTACACTCTTCAAAAAAGCCATTGAATCATAGCAAGCAAAATCTCCCCAACAAATAGAGCAGGCCTGTTTCTGATGAATGGCCTCCGCTGTTTTCACTGGCACTTGATTTCATAGAAGCGATTTTTCTCAATAGTGGCAGCTGTTGGTCAATCGATGGAGGGTTTGAAGAAGAAATCATGGCCTTTTGCTGCAGTGCACTCTTGACTGGGTAAGCGGCAGATGTTATTGCTCAAACTCTTGGAGATAGAGGACGATATTGATGGCATTTAGTGTCCTCTGTGGAATGCAGCGTGTTATGCATTCTTTGCTCTGGCCTATCAGTTCACAACATGAGGCAAAACAACCACCTTTTTTGCTACCTGCCAAATATTTCATGAGTCGTGTTTTTTTAGCTGTGCGTTATTGACATCAACGAAAGGCTTGATTTGCTTCTGTTATTGTACCTCTGATGGTCCATAAGAAAAAGACTAAAATTCTATACTATTTTATCTAAATTAATTACTGAACTAAACTATTCAAGGCAGTAATTTTACATGTTACATTTAGGCATCACAACATTATATTGTACAAATAAATATAGATTTTTATGTTTAGGTTTGCTAAAGATTTAACAGTGTTATTATTAATAATTATAAGTGTTTTAAAGAAAGCATGCACTCAAAGTTAATCATAAATATTATTTTTGATGGCCATAATTTATTAATTTAACCATTGTGCTGTGTTTATTTTTTTTACCTAAATCGGTTAAAAAATTACCAGCCTTTTAAAATGCTATATATATTTTTTTTTTACTCTTTAAAAAATTTAAAAATCTCTCATTATGCTAATTTTTTTAATCCAATTCTGGATTTGAGCTCGTTTTCTTTCAGTTATAACAGATTATTTTTTGCTTTTTTGAAAAAGATTGATCCTAGTTGATCGGAGTGAGAAAAGAAATTTGGGGTAATTTTTAAATTCTCACACAAAAAATTAATAAATCAGTGAATCTAATATTTGGTGATAGTTTTTTTTTTTTACACTGGGAACACCACAAGAGCACAATATGTGTGTGGGAGGAGGGGGATAAAAAAAGTACTACAAATAAATAAATGTCAACATCTTGTGGAGTATTTTTTAATGCCCTGTTTGAGCAAAGTCAGGAGGTTATAGTCCAATAAAACAACATTTAGCAGCATTTTCCGTAAGAAGAAAATCCTCTTTGGGTCAAAATGACTGGAACACAACACCAGGGTTATGTTCATGTTTAGATTTGCTAAAGATAACATTTGAAAAGTGTCATTAAATTACTGCCATTTTTAAATGAAATAAGCATGCACAGTTAAGCATTGAATATTGCCTGATAATAATATATTTTTGTATATTTAATCATGATTTTATAGTAATAAAAGACTGTCAATAGAATACTGTTCGCTACTACTATAACTTGCCGTTTTGTCCTTCACCACATCAAAACTGTATAAAACATCATTGTTCATGGACGCCCAAACAGACCAGAATAATAATGGAACATTGTCTGTTTCATATTGGACTTAATACGTATGACGAAGATGGGACAAAGTACAGTCTAACGTCTTTTGTGAGTCCCTTCGTGTCTTTGAGAGCCCATGAATGACATTCCAAATATGCTGTGTTGTAGGTTGACAGGAATGCAGAAAGCGCTTCAGACTGTACTGTTTTCTATTGTGTACAAAAACTCCTCTTACAGGGCAATGCCTTAGGCAAAGACAGAAGCGCCAGGAATACAAACACCATGGCAAAAGAAGTTGACCTCTAGCTGTGAAAATTTGTTCTGCCTAAAATCCTTGAGATATTACAGAGAAATAGAGAGCTACAGTATTTTCTGAAACGCTGATATCTGCCAGTCTAGTTTAATTTAGTTCATGTTACTTATTTACAAAATTTTTAAACAATGGTTATTGTTCTAATGTGGTGTCAGTGTCTGGCCATGCATAATGGGACCATGTAGGGAAACGTTTGGGAAGAACCCAGTCTCAAAAGGGAAACCCATCCTCATCTAGCTGAACTGTATGAGAGGGATATTATGTTTTATGTGGTAATATGATGGTCACATAAATTCTCGCATAAAATTGTGCAAACAATACGAAAACGTTAGATTCAGTTCAGATAGGCTTGTGTTATTGAAGTGGACGCTGCAAGGGAGGTAAGTAAAACAGGAGTGTTTTTTTTTTTTTTACAGCAGAGTAGTGACAATGGATGAAGGAGTGAGCGTTGTGATGGGTTCAGAGCAGATCTGTGACAGACTGAATCCAGACAGGAGAGAAGAAAGTATGACAGATGGTAAAAGAAGGTAAAATGATCCAAACTATTACACATCCTAACAAACACTGAATATTTACATTGCTGTTCGAAGTTTGGGGACAAATTCATTTGTTTTAAATTTCAAATAAAACTGCTCGATTCCTTAATAAAAATTCCCTCACAGACATAAATTAATATAAAATTACTTATTACTTTAACATATTTTATTGTAACACTATTTGACTATATTTTTAATCAAATAAATGCAGCCTTTGTGAGGATAAGAATCTTCTTCTTCTTCAAAAAAAGAATCGTACATGCCCTAAATTTAGAAAATGTTGATCAGTAGCTGCAAGCATTCATGTTTAAAGTGTTAGTTCACCCCAAAATAAAAACTCATCATGTCGTTCCAAACCCAGAAGACCTTTGTTCATCTTCAGAATACAAATTAAGATATTTTTGATGAAATCTGAGCCTTCAGACCCTCCATAGACAGCAACACAACTGAAATGAACCAGGTCCAGAAGAGTAGTACATACATCAGTAAAACAAGTTGTGACATCATTAGCTCAACTTTAAGGAATAGGTCATAATTTGTAATGTTGTATTCATTTTTAATACGTCTTTCAAAAAAATATATATAATAAAAAATAGTATAGTATTAGTAAAATAAAAAAAAATCTTTAAATATAACAATTAGTGAAATGATGACAGGTCACAAAAAAACAACAACAACAAAACTTATTATGAAATTTATATCCATATTTTAATAAGTTTGTGACCACTCTCTCAATCAGTTTGAAACTAGCATAAACTGTGACTACAATGAAAATCAACTGGTATGCGATCGCTCAATTCCTAATAGGCAACCCTTGAATGAAAAACACAAAAGAGCTCTTATTACATCATTCAAACTTAAATATGCATTAATGATTCATACACCCTATTTTAAACAGCCTTAGAGTGCCATAAATGTTGGTTAATTGTGAAGTAATTACAAAAATGCACTCACACAAAGAGAGTCCAGTCTTCTCAGGCATGAAGTGTGGTGCTGATTGATTATTTTTAGCAGTGGCAGTGCGACTGCCCTCTCCCAAAAGCATTTCACTAATTACACGGTCAGAGGTCAAAGAGCTGGCCCCTTTTGTGTCCATTCAACACTGCCAAGACAAATCAGATCGGCTGACAATCTTACTTTGTGCGTGATGTACTCTTTAATCTAGGAAAGAGGATGTGAGCTGGAGATGATCGTATCAAGTCTCTGGATATTCGTCATGCAAAAATGCCGTCCGGCCTTGCATGCAAGTGTCTGATTGATTTAAAAAAAAAAAAAAGAGAGATCAATGATCTTCTGTTGTCCTGCATGGGACAAGAATGACAAAAATGTGATGTGAAAGCCACTGCCAATATGCAATCAATTAAACATATCATATTTACTACACAAAGCTCTCAGAGTGCTTCCTTTCGTTCTTTTATCACTCTAGATAGTTGTTGAAATATTCTGGGTAAAGTTGGAAATCATAAACAATTTAGTTATTCAGGTTCCTTAATTTTATGCATGTTTTTTAGTGGTTTTAAGAAATAAATAATTCTAAGAAATGAACAACTTTAATTAAATTTAAGCAATTATTTAAATTTTATACCATCTCTAATGACTTTTTTTCCTTTTTACCATTTTAGTACACTAAAGGACATATTTGTAGCAATAGCCAAAAATACAATGTACGGGCAAAAAATGTTATGTGTCGATTTATCTTCATGCCAAAATTATTAGAATATTAAAGGGTTCATGTGGTGTTATTTTAAAGATCATTATTAGGGGTTTGAGCGCGTAGCGCTGAAACCCTATTGTAATTGTAAGAATTTTTATTATTATTATTATGATTCTGCCCTAAAACTGATCATGCAGCCCAAACCGTAAGGCCTAGAAAGCTGAAACTTGATCAGATGGTAGTAACTCCTTGTCGCTACTCATGCACTGAAAACCAGCCCAATCGGACTAAACGGGGCTTAACAGCGCTAAAAACAAACTTTTTGGACATTTTTTGCAGTGGATGACATCACACACTAATTTGCATATTATAAAAATTTTTTAGAAATTTGAGCTTTGGACAAACAGACATGCATCCAGGTTGCCCTAAACAACCTCAAACCCCTTCAAATGCTCGAAGCCCGGTAATTGCTGCTTGCAGCTATATTTTTTTTATTGTATTTGGTGTAACATAACATGTTGACATGCTTTAACACATTATTTTTCAAATACTGTACATTATTGTAGCTCCTCTATGCCCCGCCTCTCTCAAACATGTAATTTTCGTCAGAAATGCAATGCCCCTTACCATAATCGCAAGTTCAGCTTTTAGAATAAATGTAAAAGACATTTAATAATGTCATTAGCAATTTTACCATGAGTTCAAGACCACAAAAGGAACACAAGCTGCGATTGACTCCACCATGATATGACCCTGTCTCTCTCTCACTCACACACACACACACACACACACACGCACGCACGCACGCACGCACGCACGGCATGTTTTAAGGCAATAGCACCCAGAGCATAGCATGGGCTGTGCTGTGAAACCCATTAATTTCAATGGCTTGCACCGCAAGAGTGCAAAACTCTACATTGGTACAGTCAATAGCAAATACTTAACAATACATACTTACAGTTACTGATACAGAAACAACAGATTGTCAGAGCGGAATTGACACTTTTTTTTTTTTAAATAGGCTTTGCACATCCCTTTGTATTCTCCTAGGTTAACAAAACTGTTGTCTATGAACTGCGTCGTACAAATTCAAACATCTAGATTGTGCTGTTCTCTTTTAAGTCATCTTGATTCCTAACTGCATCTACTTTCAGAAAACTAAAAAGTGCTTTCGCCTTGGCACAGAAACACACAGCACCTCCTGACATGGCTGCATCAACACTGCTGCAGTTACGTGACCATTCGGGCTGCATTATGTAGATATTACCACATTTTAACGTAGATATGTGGGGGCGTGTTTAAATGAGCCTTTTTAGGGGGTGTGGTTGAGTCTTAACTTTTATAAACTCTTTGAGACTTTAGTCACTAACAGCTTGTAACACCCCAAAGAAAAAGGAAAACAATATCACATAATTCCAAGTAAAGATCATGATTCATGAAGATATTTTGTAAATTACTCCTTTGTAAATATGCCAAAATTTAATTTGAGTAATTGTAGTAATATGCATTGCTAAGAACTCAATTTGGACGACTTTAAAGGTGATTTTCTTAATATTTGTTGTATTTTTTTATTGCACACTCAGATTCCAGATTTTCAAATAGTGTTATCTTGGCAAAATATTGACATATCATATATCAATGGAAAGCTTATTTATTCAGTTTTCAGATCTTTTTTAAATTGACCATTATGACTGGTTTTGTGGTCCAAGGTCACAAATATTCCTGATTCAGTTAAAAAGAACAGATCTATAAGAGTCATTTGTTCAGTAATCAGACTGCAGTAGTTTTGCCAAATGCTTTGGATTAACTAAAAAGAACCACTTCTTACTGTAAGTTTCCTTAGTTATTAGGCAATCAGACTTCACTTATTTTGATGAATGTGTTTGATACCCATTCATAAAAGTTACTCAGTGGAAAATTTAGTTGAAGGTCTTTGTTTAACTAATTAGAACCAGTTCATGAGAGGATGTTGTTTGTGAATGGTACTGTAGATTCACAAGAAACTCTTCTACAGTACTTTTGGATGGAATATTCTCTACATACAAAATAATAAATAAATAAACATGCAATAACAGTTAAACATAACACTATTTATTTCTGCTATGTTTATCTATCTATTTGTCTATCTATGTAATTACCTCAATTCTGGTGCATATTAGTTAACCACTGCCTGCCAAGAAACATCAAAATCCAAACATTTCAGCACCTTTTCTTTGCAAAGCTTCGTAACGTACCGAATGCAAACACCACAAATTAATAACTCTTTCCAAAGCCTCAGCCAAAAATCTGTGATCCATCACCTCAAAGCATCAGCAGCCTGTTTTCTTTGGATTCTTTCAACATATGTTACTTTTTTAACACTCTTTTCATGTCTCTAGTCACCATTATGACAAAAATACAAAACCAAAAAAAAGAAGCAATACAAACAAATTAGTCTGTGGTTTTGAATTACTGAAAATGAGAAATATGATGTTTCTTTCACTTCTTTTCAATTTCCCCGCAGAGCTGCTGGTGGTTCCCCACAGAGAGAAGTAAAGACAATTCTGATGCACAGTATTACACGAATGAAAAGAATATCATTGCATTTAGGAAATATCAACAGGCCCCATGGGAAATGAAGCTATAGTTTATTTCTGGCTGAAGTATTAATCATAACTTATCATAATTTAAGAAACAGCTTGGTTTTGTAAACAAGCATTTAATTCAGCGCTCACAGAGATATTACACAGCTGCTACACACTGCCAAAAAGCAAAACACACTCTTTAACTGTTTAACTTGTGTTCTCCAGTGAGGCCGCACAAACTTGACCCCACATTATCCAATAATTTCAACACATTGGTTTAATAGAGATGAATGCCTGCTTAATTTCCGTGTCAAAAGTGCTGAAAGATATTATTTAATAGCAATCTGAGCCATCTGAAATTCTTCATGATAAACGATTCGTCTGGCAGAGCACTCCAAACTGACAATTTGAATGCTATTATAGCCCAAATGCTGGTCATTTTTCAGCCTGTGATCGCCACAGAGAGCCTATAGAGAAAATGCTGTGACTCTAACAGCAGGTAGCACCATATCTAGAGTCAACATTGAGGTTACATTCCCAGGCCCGGAGCAATCGCTCAGTAGGATTTAATGTTGAAACAAATCTACATCATGTAAACACAGCAGTTATACTGTATGAACCACTCTCGTGCCATCATCAAGTTACATGAGATTTGTTATTAGGATAAATGCAGCTGTTGTGACTGGTAACAATTTGTGATGCAAGATTTTGCAATGATTCTCAGAACGGGAACGATAAAAGTCCAGCTCTGTGTGGTTAACAGAACACAAAGCAAGGCCAGCAGCAGCAGCAGTGCAGCAGAGTGGTTTTTCTTCCATCTAATGAAATGCAATGATTTGGATATGATTGATAAAGTGGATTAAATTACAAATAATTAAGCTTCACTATGCGATGGCTGGTTGTAACAAAAAATAAATGGATAATACCTGGCAACCCGACCCAAGGTGTCAAACGGAAACATGGTCAAGCGTGTTAAGTGGCACTATTAATGAATCAATGAATTATGAACTTTGTTGTTAGTGAGAAATTCTTTAAAAATTTCAATTATTATTTCCATCCACCAAAATGGTCAAATGCCAAAAACATGATGTCTGATAAAGCATTACACCAGCTCAGTTCAGACAGATATATGGCTGGTTAAACAGAGCAATTGTCAGCAATTCAAAGCCCCATTTTCAACAATTAAAACCTTCTGTAATTAAATTCTATACCAGGCTTCAGAACACTTGGAATGCAATGTCTCATTTATTTTTGTTTTAACAGTTTTTTGGTCCATTTTTTCAGTTTCATTTTCTTAAATAGACATTTCACCCGAAAATGACCCCCTTCCCCACCCACTCAAAAGGAGAAATAAAAGTCTTCAAACTGATCATTTACATAACACAGTGAGCAGGAGGTCAAAAATGAACAAAAAAGACTGAAATACTAAAAACAAGTATAGCTTGTGTACTATATCCCAAGTGTTAAAAATGATACAATATTGTGTGATGATGAAAAGAGCTTTTTAAGTCATTACTGTTTCACCATAAAAAGTTTTGCTGCTGGGTTTGAATCGAATGACACATATGGCACAGATTTAATATTCTGACATTTGGCTACAAGACACAGGAGAAATAATGACATTTAATATTATTGATGTGACGTCCAACCTTCAGTTTCACTTGGGAATAATGCACTATTTATTTCTGTATTTTCTTTCCTTCTTTCGTTGGAAATGAGAAGTTAAACAAACAAATGTGAATATTGTGCACTTATATTGCAGAATTATATAATTCAGCAAAATACAGTTTGAGGGTACATGAGCAAATAATGACAAAAAAAAACCCTGAAAAATAATCTTGTGACTGACAAGCAAAAAAAGTGTTGACAAGCAAATATACTGAAATGTTGTGGGGTGAAGCAAAATTCATTACATTTCAGTTTGTAGTTTAAAAAGTGGACACACATGCAGAATAACAGGAGATGATTAACCTCTTCAAGCTGACATGCATCCATATTCATCAAAACATCAAACCCCCTGTACATCGTGAGACCAAAGCACAGATAAGTAGGACACGGTCTTACAAGTCAAGCAGCAAACGGTCTGTGTCCTATCCAAGAAGGAGGAACTCACAACATACTTCAAGGACAAGATCACAGCAAGCTCAGCCAAGCTCTTATTCAGTGGTGACATATTGAGTTCCTCATAAAGGAGCAGGGCACATTTTGACAAACTGCGTGGTGTTGCGTTCTTCACCTTGAAGAGCAACTTCTTTGTGTCCTTGAAGCAGAACTTCCCTCAGATTGTGGATGCGGCGATCATTACACAAGCACCGGTCTGCAAAGGGTGACCACCATTCTCTTATTTCACTCCTACCTGTCCTGCCATCTCCCTCCCCCCTCATCCCTCGTTCCCTTTCTTTCACCGTGGTGTACTGTTCCATGTTACCTTGGCAACGCAGCGGTTATGTTCTGCTCTCCATTCAGCCGGCATTCTCTTGCCCTGGAGGGCAGATGCACTCTGCTTGTCCTCCTGTCATCCACACCAAAAAAGCCCATGTGGACGGCTCCATCAAACCCCCGTTTAACCTTCACGCTGCCTGAGACGACTGCAGACATCCAAAACACAAAATAAAGTGCTACCAGATGCTCTCGGTCTTCTATTTTCTCTTCATTTTCCCCATCAGGAATATATTTGTCCCTGTATATGAACCTAAAACTGCATTGCAAAGATACCAAAACCTTACTCCGAGTGGGGGGTTGAGGACATTTCTCTAATTGAGAAGGCTGGTTGCCATGGCAACATATTGAACCGTTGCATAGGGTAATGGGAGAACACCTTACTGCTGCTTGGTTTCACCTAACTGATGTGTCATCCCACCATCCTCGATCCGCTTTAGCGCAAATCCAGCTGAAATCTCAGGAAAATACAGAGCGCTTTAGTCTTAATGACGCATCAGCTGCTTTAATCCGTTTGTTTCAACATTCCATGAAAGAAACACTAAAGACTGATAATTTGTGTTTTTACAGAGAGCGACAAGGCAACAGAACGCCTCAACACATGCTTAAAAGCAGAAATGACTTTGTTTACCTTCTCTCAGGTCGAGGAGGAGTATCTGAGTGTTATTAATTTGAGCGCTGACAGAACCGGTATGCTGGTATGATTAACTAACGTAACCACAGTGTTTATTCTGCACACACGCCTTGTCTGTCTCACAAAGGTCAAACGCAGTAACATACAAGCTAAGTTTTGATAGAGCAAACTGTGTAGACACAAAACAAGTGTTTCTAAAACCGCTGTGATTTCAGTGTAAAGCTTGTGTGGTGATCTCTGTGAAATCATAATTAGGAGTGTTGTTGTTTCCACAGAATTGTTTCCACAGAAGACAACTAAATATCTGTATATATTCACAAAATTTTCATATCTACACAAAATATTTTATTTGGCATGTATTTGTGTATGTGTGTGTGTGTGTTTGCGGACATGTGTTTATTATATAAAAATACATCATTTATAATATTTTAAATAGTGCTGGGCAACGATTAATCGCGATTAAGTTTTTCTTTACGTAATATATTTGTATACACTGTGTATATTTATTAAGTATATATAAATACAAACACATGCATGT
>JAUCMS010000034.1:1866127-1895854 GCA_032357445.1 Enteromius radiatus | reverse complement strand
TATATTATGTAAAGAAAAACTTTTATTTTGGATGCGATTAATCGCGATTAATCATTGCCCAGCACTAATTTTAAAGTTATGTTTTAAAATGAATTTATATATATATATATATATATATATATATATATATATATATATACATACACATTTAATGTACAGGGTTTTGTTTTATACACACACATGAAAACCATCTTATTATCACTACAGATTACTTAAAATAATTACTTGATAATAATAGTTTTGTAATACAAGTTGGCAAAATCAACCTTTAATAGATATACATTGTCGTTTATACACAGACTACTTGTTTTTCTTAGTTTTAGTTTGTGTTTTATATATATATATATATATATATATATATATGTGTGCGTGTATATTTTATAAAGTTAAATATTTTAAATATTATACATCTACAGAAGCACACTAAATATGTCAATGATTTTACAATCAATATATGCAATGCTTAATTGATTTATTAGTTTAGTCATATAAATTGACAATATTAAAATATATTGAAATACAAACCAAATAGTTTATGACTGTGTTGCATGTTTATGATTTTTGTTCAATCAGATGCTGTAGAATAAGAATATTCCTCCCAATGTGACAATTTTTAAAACATAAACACAATTTAAAATTTAAAATCAAAATTCCATCAAATTGAATTGAATAATCCTTATTTATTTGAATCGAATCTGAATTGGAAATTGAATAAAATTGAAATATTCAATTTAAAAAAATTTGGGGGGGGGGGGGGTGTAGAAAATCAAGGCTTGTGGCTATGATGTTATTAAAGCAAGAGATGAGCTCTTCGATACGTTCTGACCAAATATTTTGTCTTAATAAAAAATAACACATGAAACACAGAACTGAAATCTGCCTTTGGGTTTTTAAAAAAGTGAGAACAAGATGTTCAAATGACAAATCTTAAGAAAATAATTTGAAGCACAATGGGTGCGGCTCCTCTTCAACTTAAGATGTCTGAGACAAGCAATATGCTTGTTCCATTGGCCCACTTCAAAGGCAGAGACTGATAATGTTTGTATATGAGCCTGAATAGTCCAGAATTGCCCCATAAGGAGGCTGTGATCCATATCATTGCATCCTTTGGCTGCAGATCAGAGTCAGCGTGGGGGGATGGAGACGGGACTCCATTAGTACGTCCTGCATGTAGCCAATGTACTGAATAAGCCATTTTCACGGCATTCTGCATTAAACTAACAGGCGGTCACTGTTTCAAAAGAACAGATGCCCCAGGGAGAATCATTTTCTCATAGTCACATGTGTACGTCTTGTGTGCTGTTATACAAATATTCAGACCACCCCTCTAGGCTGATTACAATAAAATGGGAAATTATATAGTAATTTAGCACTTAACTGTCACTGACATACAAAGCTTAGGTATCAGGTGTTTAGACTGGGAAAAGCACTCAAATAGTGAAGCTTTCAAAATGCTAATAAATTCCCACACAAGAACTGCCAGCAGATTAACCATCTCTTTTTATTTAGTAATTATTCATATGTTCTGCAGAAGGGAATCCTCAGCTGTGGGTGTGACTTTTCTTTTTTTCTTCTTCTTCTTTTTAAACAGAATAATACCAGAGTGTTTCACAGCTCTCAGCACCGGTGGAGGAAGAGAAAACATCACGCACCGCTTTCATTTTCACACTTTTCTCACAGCTGCTCCACCTTTGAACTCAGAAGCTGCATTTCAGTATACTGTGATTACTCTGCCTATAGATTCATTAGACAGCTTTCTAAAGCTCTAGTAGAGAGAATATCCCAGGTTCACAGGCTACAACCTTATGTAAGATAAGATAATACACTCTAAAAAAAGAATGTGGTTCAACGTATAGTGTTAATTTGAAGGAAATTTGTGTGTTTACAGATGTTCAACCTATATTTAAAATGCATTTTGTTGTATTTCAGGAGAAGAAATACTGGTAATTTTCTGAAGTCATTATAATATGTTGATTAGGTGCTCAAGCCTAAAATGATGATACATTTTTAAGACTATTTGATGAACAGAAAGTTCAAAAGAATACAAAAAAAACATACGTAGTGTTGAATTTGGCTCCACCCATGCCATCATTTGAATAGTAAAAATATGAAAAATAAATGAATAAAATCAACAAAGAAAAGGAAAAATTGAATGAAAGCAGGAAATAAGCAAGAAGAGATTTACTTATACTTATCAAAGTCAAACATCATTTTTACAGCATAATAAAAGTGTTCAAAATGGAATAATAAAAGTACTCAAAATGGAATTGCCACAGAACAAGAATCATTACAGCCAGCTTAATTGCTTATATAGTCCAATAACTGTCATTTCTAATAACTGACCTTATATAAATTCTGATTACACCGCATAATGCCACAAGAGTCATGACTCGATCTTGTAATTTAATTACAGGAATGACCTAGCAAAAGAGAAAGAAAGAAATATGAATCTTTTACTTAGCCACAGCACTTATGGTTATGGACTATAAAGCATGAATCTTTTAAAGACTCGTGATGTTAATGTCTTATGAGTTTCCTATGGAGCAGAATTTACAGCATACAAAGGAACCCAGTGTGAGGAAACAGTATTAACCTCTACGATTGCTCACTGTCAGACACTGAGGAAGCTCATCTGCCCATTTCACCCTTCCGACCGAGACCAGATGCAGCTGCTGATTTAATGGTGTGTCGTGAGAGCGTTCATTAATGTTTGTGCCGGATGTGTTTCAATGAGACTTGGCTAGTCCACTATCACAGATTAGATATGTGTCACAATGACTTATGATCATTTGTTTAGCATCCTAGTTGATCCTAGTCATCCTAGTCTCTCATACAAGAAAGCCCTTGTCTCTTGCTCTCTGATTTATGTATTTTCATTGAATGACACACAAAGAACCGTACAGGACTTGTTTGTGACAAAGATCTGTCGAACTCTGAATCCAAACCACACTGATGCAGCCGTCCTTCCCCCATTCACCCCAGGCAGATGGGTCTGTAATGCTCCAGGCATTCACACACTTCAGCAACTGTTTCTGTCACCATTAGCTGCACAAACAGGAGGATGGAAGTAGTTTTAATATACATAAACATGGATACAATGAACTGGCCAAAAGTAAATTAACACCCCCCCTGTAATTAACTGCTTCTGCAATTCTGGTAATTCCAGTGATAAAAAAGCTTCACTACATAACGATATTCTGGAGAATTCTGTGCTTTAAAGTTTGTGGCAACAGTTTTGGGAAAGGTCTTAACTGTTCCAGCATGACAATGACCCTGCGGTTCACTGAGGTGGTGTTGAAGATCTTGACAGGCCTGCAAAACACCCCGCCCTAAACCCCACTAGACATCTCTAGGATTAAATGAGACTATGGTTGGGAACTGAATGGAACCAAACCCGGTTCTTTTTAGTAAATCAATAACCCACAGCTCAAACAGCGTAGTCTGAATTCCAAAAGAATGGCTCTAATGAGCCGGTTCTTTTTACTGATTCAAAAACCCACAGCTCCAGCAGCGTAGCCCAATTCCCGAATGCATGACTGTAATGAGCTGGTTCTTTTTGGTGATTCAGAAACAGATGGTGCAAAGAGCGAAGTCTGATTCCCAAATGAATGACTCTAATGAGCCGGTTCTTGTTTAGCGAATCAAATATACACAGCACGAAATGCACAGTGTAGTTTAGTTCCTAAAGGCCTTGATATACTCCAAGCTAAATTTGAAGTTTGTTTGAAATTTGAAAACGCAAAATTTCTGGCTGGTAATCTCATTGGTCTATGGTTATTACCTAATAGGAAGGTGTGTTTTGGAGAAAGAGCATAGCACATATATACATCTAAATGTTGCATTCAGCAGTATAGAGATGTTTGCTAACAGCGTATTGCAGAAAAGGTACTTTAAACTCATTTTTTGGTTTTATAAAATATGAATATGAGGTCTTAATAAACTGCTTCTTTATAGTGAATCAAATATACACAGCACAAATGGAGTGGTCTGATTCCCAAGTAAATGATTCTAATGAGCCAGTTCATTCTCCACTGCGTGAATACTGTAGTTTGGTTCCCAAACACATGAATCTAAAGTGCTGGCTCTTTTCAGTAATTTAAAGACACACAGTACAAACAGTGCGGTCTAATCAACACAGTGAACAATTAGCATGAGGTGGCAAAATTATGATAATTCGAAAAAATTTGTACGACCCAACATGATTTGAACCCCAGTGACGTGTACTGTAGGTTTAGGGGCAGGGTTAGGTATAGGTAATTTGTAGAAATTCATACAAATTGGCAACTCGTAAAATACAGACAATTTAGAAAAATTCATATTGTATGGATTTGTTTGACTAAGCCACCTCATAAAATATGTACGAATTGCAGTGAGACTGGGTTGAGCGAACAGTGTAGCCAGATTCCCAAAGATATGATTATAATGAGCTGGATATTTTTAGCGAATCAAAAACTAAGCGCAAACTACTCTGATTCCTGACATAAATGACTCTAAAGAACCAGTTATTTTAAAGAATCAATAAAAACGAACAACACAAAGTATGTATTCTGATATCTTGGGCAAATAACTCTAATAAGCCAGTTCTTGTTAGTGAATTACTAGCTTTTGTCTGTTACTGAAATGAAATCTCATCATCTGGCAGTGGAATTGATTTTTATTTTTTTTTTATCCAGAACGATATTCTATAAAACTACTACAAAAATCATTACTGAAATTGCCAACAGGAATCATTACTGACAGTTTAATCACTCTTCTAATCAGGCACTGAAAACATTAGATTAGAAAACATTAGCCAATTATAGTTAGTGTTCCATTTTTGGACAGTTGACCAAACTACATTCATACGCTCGTTTTGAACTCCGCATTTATTAACTGGGCAAGGCACCATGAGAGAGTTGTTTCCAAAGATCTGCAACTCACTTTCTGAGGTTTGCTTGGCAACCAGATGCTAAAAAACCATAGCAGTCGTCTTTGCTTTGGTGACAGAGATCGCGCCAGGACCTAATAATACACTGACTGGAGATTGCAGACATTACAGGCCTCCCTGCGTCTTTCTCTCAGAAACTCTAAACATAGCCCAGTATGAAAATCAATGGAAATTAGAGCGATGTCTTTCCTGCTCCATGCCATTTGGACCCCCTTGCAAGACAAAAGGATTCGGGACAACTGCTCACATTCCAGGCATCACAGTGTGGACAGCATGGCATGGGGACAACGGTTGTAATCCCTCAGCGTCTGCTGGCATGAGCTTGATCCAAAGATTCAGAAAGCAATCAGTAGCCAAGCTATGTGTGCACCTGGAGAAATGTAAAGAGATACGATCTTGCAAATGTTTAATTATGCAGTATCAAGGAGGCTGGAGAATTTTTTTAAACTTTTTTGTGCTTTAATGAGACAATCTGAAAAATGGTGATATATACTTATGGTATTCAGTATGGAAATGTTTTTAGCTGTTATAAAAAACTTGTATTATGACTCACATACCAAGTAAAACACCAATAAAGAATATTATGGAAAAACTGATCTATCACGCCTGATGGGCAAATTAATGGCATGCCATTTTATTCTGCTAAAACTGTACTGCACATGAAAACTCTTTCCTTATTGATGCACACAAAAACTAAATCTCAGGTTCAGACAGTTCACCGGTTCATCTAGAGGGTAAATAATACAGTGGTTTCTCTTATAAAACCACTGTGACAGCCATTGTCCTGCATCCTACCTAGTCTTTCACTTTTTGAAAAACAATCCTATCAAAGATGCAATGACCTCCTTCTGCGGTTACAAAATACAGTCTACTTCGTTTGGGACTGTAACAAATCAGTCTGATGAAAAGGCTGGAAGGAGGTTTGTAGGTTAGCAAGAGGAAGACAAAGCTCATTAGAGGAGCCAATCCAGAACAATAACATTGTGCTGACAGACAACGACAGACATTGTTTTACAGGAGGAACATCTGTGAAATGTGTCCTAAAAAAACAGAGTAAACTGTTGATACAAAGGACAAAAACAAAACGACATTTAAACATGTTACGGTCTATTTCGCTAAAGCCCTAAAAGTTTTTAAACGTTTTTTTATCTTTTCAAAATGCTTTTTTGTAGATTTTGCAATGCACCAGTTTTATATAGAGAAAGTAAATACATTTAAACGCTACATAAATAATAATAAGGCCATATCAAAACAATCATAACATGTTATAATATATTATAATATCATATCATATCATATAATGTATTTTTAGTTCTGGATAATGATTAATTGTGAACTAATTGTAGTCACATCCAAAATAAAAGGCTTTGTGTATGGTGTATAATATAGCCTATGTATTATGCATATATAAATACACACACATGCATGTATGCAAGAAAAATATGTTGTGTTTATATATTAAATAGATTTATATTTAATATAAATTATATGATTAAGAATATACTCACACACACACGTAAATATTTTCTGAATATATACTGTAAGTGTCTGTCTTTATATACACATAATAAATACACAGTACAAACACATATATTCATATATTATATCAACTTTTATTTTGGATGTGAAAACATGATTAAAAGCAATTAATCATTGCCCAGCATTAAATATAATATAATATATAATAACACTGACTCATTGTAACAAAGGGGACAGATGAGGGCAGATACATATGCTGGCTTTTTGAAGTGATGGTCATACAGGCTGGGTCAAAACAGTGGTAAACATGTATGGCAGAGGCAAAGGCACTAGAAGAGTCCTGGGAGATAGCATGGGTCAGTCGAGGAGCAAACAGCAGACAAAGGGCAAAACAGAGCAACAATCCAATGGCAAAGCGAAAGTCGGTACACAGACAAATCTAACACGGAAAACACTAAACAGAGAAAATGCTTTGTAAGGGAGGGAAACACTAACAATACTCTGCAACTTTCAATCGTTATGGAAACTAACAAGACCATGTTTTTTCAATGAGACAAATGTTCATAATAAAAGTCCATATAACACTAAACAAGGAAAACACTGACAGACAACATAACTCTCATGGTAAATATATTAATAAAAGGTGAAACTGTAAAGTATAATGAAAACATATAAAGTATATTGTCAAGGGAAAGTATGTTTTCTTAGGACATGGGCAGCAAAATAAACAAACACAAACTATATCTTACATGCCCTCAGGTAAAACACAGGCAAGCTGCAGTATTTTCATTTCAAACAAAACAAAGACCTCTGAGCCCTTTATGTCAAATAAAGTCACGTCTCTGCTCCTGACACAAGATGTGATGACACAGAGACACATCTGAGGTGTGAAACAACAGCTGCAGAGAGCTGAAGCTCAGGGTGACTGAATGAACCACTTTTGACAGAAACATACAGAGATATGTCACAACTGAGCTGTCATGTGATCACAGACCCAGAGTCACTATCCAAAACACTAGAAATTTAAAAATGTGTCTTCCTAATATATGAAGTAAAATGAAACTTCTCACTCAAAAATGACTTTTCTTTTCCCCACTAACATCATTTACGGTAAATGGGCTACTGGATAAATGTTAGCCAGTGTTTAATAGGCATTTAAGTGCACTTTAAACAAACTGGCATCCAGATGAGGATCCGTTGTACTACTGTATGTAGTACCAGAGAGAGAACAAAAAATATACAACCTGATTCAGTTCTCATTTAATCATTTTTATAGAAATCTTGTTATTAAAGTAAAACTAAAAACATTCAAGATGACTTTTTTAGACAGCTATCACGTTATTAGGTCTTCATCAAAGCCATCATTCATTGTTTACTGTGATCACTCGTCAAAGAAAATACCTGCTCAGATTTGTATTCAAAGGACAAGACTTAACTTGCTTGAATTAGGGATAAAGACTTTCACTGGAAGATCTGCACTGTTGATTTTGGGAGAAAATCCCTTTTTTATTTGCTTTGTTTTAGGCAGAGCACCATCATCTTTATGCTATTCCCACCCTATGGGTCCAGCACTGCTGTCACACAGGTTCCACATCCATGCACAGCTGCTTTCAATGAACAAATCCAAATACCTTTTGTGCTCTAAATCCAGCAGCAAATCTGCTTTGCCTCTCTGGCAGTCACCATCTTAAAGCTGAAGTGTTCCATTTCCACTCGGATGTGTCACTAAAGCAGAACAAAACATAATGACTGTTTTCAAACTGGCTTCACAAACACAGGGGAAAACAGAGCAATGATACCACCACCATATTAATACTACTAGAAATAATTCTATGAAACACTTAACTCTGCATAAGATGGATAGATGGAAGTCTTTCTCAGTAGTGTTGTGCTAATTTCATTGTGTTGGGCTTGGTTTCATTATGTTGTGCTATTTTTGTTGTTTTGTGACTGTTTTGTTTCCGTTGTGTTGTGCTAATTTTATTGTGTTGCAGCTTGTTTCCTTTGTGTTGTGCTATTATAATCAACGTCACAAACGTACGGGTTTAGAACTACAGCTTTGGACCTGTTTAGGTCTTCATCAAAGCCATCATTCATTGTTTACTGTGATCACTCGTCAAAGAAAATACCTGCTCAGATTTGTATTCAAAGGACAAGACTTAACTTGCTTGGATTAGGGATAAAGACTTTCACTGGAAGATCTGCACATCTACATTCTATCTAAATATAAAATGCGCTTTAATTATGTATTTTTGCCCGTCCATTCTAAACGCTGAAAAGTGCGCACAAATGGTCAAGGGAACCCCGGAGTATTACGTAATTATAGTAAATTAGTCAATATGTGTCATGTTCCAAACAGTAGTATCTTGGAGATCTCTAATCAGTTTAATAGCATAAGTTATTCCTCCACCACATGCGTGTGACGTCATTAACAATGGCCCTATGTTGTTGAACTAATGTGGTTCAAACGACGGAGATGCGACCGTGTTCGGGAAACAGTTGTGTGTAGCTAGTTCGTTTCCAAAACAATGCATTGTACTATGATGGTTAATCAGTGAGTGAGTTACATCGTTGTTCGGGAAACACACCCCTGTGTATCAACTGCCGCTTGAAGTGTTGTGCTGTGCTATTTTGTTGTTTTGTGACTCGTTTGTGTTGTACTAATTTCATTGTGTTGAGGGGCTTGGTTTCGTTGTGTTGTACTAATTGTGTTGTTTTTTTGTGACTTGTTTTCGTAGTGTTGTGCTAATTTTATTGTGTTTCAGGTCGTTTTCTTTGTATTGTGCTATTTTGGTGTGTTGCGACTCGTTTCCATTTTGTTGTGCTATTTTTGTGTGGCACCTAAACAGAAAAAGGCATTTAGAACAAATTTAACTAATTGAGAATCAAAACACTAATATAGATCTGAGTGCAGCTAATTTTTATTACCATCATTGCTAAAGTCTGCATCTCAGCTTTGAGTCTGGATTGAATTGTTGTTTTGTTGTCCTCAGCCATGTATCTCATCTTAAATCGTGGATCCACCATACTGTAGATGCCATGTGCAATAGAGCTTGGATGTCTGGGTCACTTTATTTTTCGTTAGGTACTCCAAAATCAGACTTGATTGCTCTTGACAGGTCAGTATCATCATCCTTAACTTTCAAGATTGATGCATTGAAAAGATGAAGAACTGGCTTAACAAATGATATGCTGACGTACTTTTCGCCAGACAGTGCATCTGTAAAATTAACTAGAGGGTGCAAGGATTTTTTTGATTGCCTCTAGTACATTCATGTCCTGCCATGTTGGGATAAGATGACGAGACTTTTTGTCAAAGGACAGGACATGTGCAATGGCCTTTTGCTGCTCAATGATTCTCTCTATCATGGCCTGACGTGATCCCCACCTTGTTGGACACTCTGTTTTCAGTGAGTGCTCTGGGAGTTTCATCATCCAACTTTTTACAGAGCTCCACAGCAATTCTTTGATCCTTCATGGCATTCTCTCCAGGAAATAAACATGATCAGAAAAAAACAGTAAGACACAGGAAGACTCTTGTTGTTTATGCAACTTTTGATCAGAAAAAAAAAAAAAGTTTTTATTTCACTAATTATATACACCTACATTATCAAACATTTATTAATAAATAATAAACACTCACTTATTCTAAACTCATCTGGGTTCACAAACATTAACATAATAGTATTTGACTAATCAAATATTTTTTCACTTTTAAATGTGTCTAATTTGATAGATTAGCAGAAAAACATTACGATTATTTAACTGTCGACAAATGACTCATTGTCATTATAATGTCACTAAAACAACAACAAAAACAATTAATATTTTTAAATTGTCACATTGTTTCAATATCTGGGAAAAAAAACATACAACTTACCGATGGCTAAATGAGGCCTGTGACCAAAGCAGTGTAGGCTCGGCCAGTTATTCACAGATGCTGCCCTAATCATATTAGCTGCGTTGTCCATTGTGATGCACACAAGTCTTTCTTCTACCAAGCCCCAAGCGGACATCCCTTCTTTGAGGCCCACTGCAATAAATTCCACTGTATGGTCTTCTGGGAAAAACAAAGTTTGCAAAAGCTTGCTTTTCATCTCAAACTCGCTGTCAATAAAATGAACTGTCAAGCTCAAATACGGTTCCGCAGTTCTGCTTGACCATAAGTCGGTCGTGGCAGCAAAATATTCAAGGCTGAGAATTTCTCTTTCTATTTTTTTCGTCATTTTGCATACAACGAGGGCAGCGCAACATTGGAAAAATGGTTGCGTGAAGGAATGCTATATCTTTTATCAAGTGCTGTGATCATTTTTAAACCCCTCATTGCTCACGGTGGTTATTGGATACATTTTGGCTTAGCTATATGGTACGTGATCGCCTCTGTTATTTCCCGGTGTCTTTGCGAGCTAGGCAGATATGGTATTGCGTTGAACAGTGTCCCTGATATTGTTGTCTGTGTTGTGTGGGTGCTGGGAATTTTTTGTTGTTGCTGTTTTTGCCTTCAGTTGTTGAAATTCTTGACAGTGTACTGTGGTGGCTTTTAAGGTGGTTGACGAGGTTTATTGTGTTACATTGGGACGTTTGGACGGAACAGGAGCAAAGTTTGCACAAGACTCGTACCTGATCAATATCACATTCCTCAAAACCAAAATAATTCCAGACAACTGAGTACGACCCCTTTTTACGAAATAACGATCGCACTTCTGCACCTTCCTCACGTTGCTCCGCCATCATACTGTTATTACTGCTTCAGAAAGCGTTTGCAATTCATAGTGACGTAGTCCAATCCGTGAACTCCAACCATAAAAAACAGTTTGGTCTTTATACTGTAAAATCGCGACAATATATCGACAAATCCGTTGTGTTGTGCTATTTGTGCTTATTTGCGACATGTTTCCGTTGTGTTGTGCTAATTTCAGTGTGTTGTGACTTGTTTCCATTGTGTTGTGCTACTTTCTTTGTGTTGCAACTCGTTTCCAATGTGTTGTGCATTTCATCGCAAATTCATTGTGTTGCGACTTGTTTCTGTTGTTTCCTTTCATCCAAAAGAGAAAAACAAAATAAAAAGATGATTCACAAATGGACACTTGCCTCCTCTTAAATATCCAGTAACCGGTGTGAAGTATTATATCACATGTGGATCCGATATGTATTGCATTACAACCTGTTATTGCAGCTGGAAAGGAGTGCAAGCCATAATGAGATCGGATGTACAGATGTGCAAAGGGGGCTTCTCGTGGGGATAGAGAAGCAGATCCCACAGTGCTGGGTGTGTGGAGCTACTGCTATTGAACAACATGAGAGCACAGAGGAACTGGCCAAACCCATCTTGACTGTTCCCCACACCCTATATGAGTCAACAGCAATGTTTCAAAGAGGCATAGATCCAGAGCATTTAAAAACACATGCTTACCATCTCATGTAAGAGCAAAAAATGAGCTATTCCACGATAGGGTTTGTGCAATGACACTTCTCCATGTTTAAAGCAAGATGACTTACAAGAGTTGAGGAAAAGGCCAAAATTAGAGGATAATACTACAAAGGGAGTCAGCGAGGTGAATCAGCAGATTTAACTGCAGCACCTCTAATCTCATCCAGCCATTCACAAGGGAACAGAGACAAGGACTGATATGAACCCAATACTGAAATACCGAAGACAATGGGGCGATGACTCAGTGAAAGGAACAAGGGGAAAGGGACACTCAGATCACGGAGATGAGTTAAAATTAACAAGAGAAAGGACAAGTACAAGGAATAAGCAAGATGGAGTTGTATCTTAATAATGATACAAAATTAATATACACACTACTAGTCAAAAGTTTTAAATAATTGAGGCTTTTAAAAGGTTTTTGTGGGAAAAGTCGATTTTACATAATTTGATTAAAAACACTAAAACTCTTACTAATCAGAGTTACCTTTAAAATATATAGCAACAAAAAAGCAGTTCTATTATGGTTTTTACTACATTTTTCATTGATAAATACAGCCTTCTAGTGCAAAAATAGAAAATTGTGTACATTTTGTGGTAACTGTAGCTTACTTTGTTTCTCCTAATGTGACATTTCAGAATATCCTTACAAAAAATTACATTATAAAAGATTCATGAATGCTTTTTTTTTAAGTTTAATGTTTACAAGAAATAAACTATTTATGTTGTTTCTATATTAATTTAAAGACTGAATGTCAAATTATTGCAGTATAAAAGTTTTTAAAAACTTGTTTAGTGTGATTAATGACAAATCATTTCAGAAAAATGTGACTTTTTTTTCCAATATTTAATTTCAAAGGAACGGTTCATCACAAAATGAAAATTCTGTCATTACTAAAAATTACTTTAGTATGGAAAGAATACCGTATGAGTTGTGAGAATCAGAAACTTGTCACCCACATTCTACAAAATATGTTCTTACATGTTCAACTGAAGAAAGTAAATCACACAGGCTTGAAACAACTTTTGGGTGAAATATTGCTTTAAGTTTAGACGTCATTTCTGCATATCGATTTCAATCAGGTGTCATTTCAGAATTTCTTGAGAAGAGAAAAAAACTTGATGAGTAACTTTGATGACACCACATCAAGCATTAAGTTGAGAATTTATACTGACATGCCCATACAATGATTAACTGTGCCTTAAAGGTCTGACACGAATCTCATCATCTCAGTATTCAGCTGTGTGACCCCGCAGGATCACAGTTACAATTACATTGTGTCTCCCTCTATACCTCTAAATACAGACCAGGCTGTTTTTAAACTAAAATATCAGATCCTATTTGATGTTTTCATACCTTACTGCCTTAATTCAGAAGCATGAAACAGGTGCAAAGACTTAAATTTGACATTCAAAAGATTTCCTGCCACGTACCAGAAAAGGTATCAGGTCAAGTCAGATTAGAATCAAAGCGCATGAATGACGAGGGCAAATTTGCGACAATAGCCCACAGACCAAGATGTGAAACCCAATAACCAAGTTCAAGCTCAGATTTCAGAGCTTTTCTCCCCCAAATTCACCAAAAGGGTATGAGGCAACTTCCTTTCATCATCAAAGACATTTTCAAGAGAATAACACTTAGTCATGAACAAGTGGGCTAATGTCAGTATTGGATTACTAGTACTTGCTTTTGTGTTAAATGAGTAACCCTCATCAGTGGAGTGGAAAATAACCTTTGCTGTTATTATTATGTTTATTATATTTTAGTTTCCGTAATGGCATGAACTTATTTTGACATTATTAAGATGATTAGAAACAAAATAAAAATGTGTGATTTAAAAAGTTTATGAGTTACAGATCCACTGCAAGCTATTTCTGTACTACTTTTATATGGTTCTCTGCTCCAGAATCAATTTATTGCAGGTATTACCTGAATCCTGAACACACCTCATAAATTGCACCAAGGTTCAGCGAGGACAGTCTAATGAGGTACTTTTATACAGTTGTAGAAATGGACATGTAAATTTATTTCAAAAATACATCAGTACAATATGTTAGTATAATGCACGCAAACTGCCTATGTATTTCCACAAAAACTGTGCAGTAGCAACTTTGTCATATTTGTAACAACGGTTATTCACAAATTATTATACATGCATATTTAAGCGCTCATATTTTTGCAATGTGTTCTCTGTAACACTTCCTCAAGATTTAAAAGGGGTAGTTCACCCTAAAACGAAAAGGGTATTGTTAAAGGTGCTCTATGCAATCTTGTTTGACGTCACTTCCGCTGACGTTTCACGTAAATAAAAAACAAAACAGAGCAAGCTCCCCCCTCCCCCCAGGGTTTCTGTAACTTCCCTGAATGCGCAAAGCGCACTGATACGAATGGCGATGCTAACCCAAGAGAGACAGCTACAGAGCTAACATGTCAAAATAAAAATAAAAAACTCTCAGATTCACGCTGTACAATCAACTCTGTCTATTATGTGCACGCACATTAAACCCCACCTCTTCTTGCTGATTGGCTGGCCGTAGTTTGTTGTTGTTTTGGTGCACGTCCCTTGCCCCTATTCTGTGTTTTGGTATTGCAGCCTCTGTGTTGTCTTTCTTTTTTCCCAATGTATTCAGAGGGCAGACAGCAAGACGATCAAGGGATTATGCATGTGGTTTGAGATAAAAATGATAGAGCACCTTTAAGACCACTGAGGTCATTTTCAACACAATCCATAACTGAGGTGTAATTGCGTTTATATGAAATTAACTAAAAAAGTTTGGCATAGAAACAATTTTCAATCAGACATTACTAGTACATTTCACATTTACAAAAACATGTCAAGTAAATTTTGATGTAGAACGACTAAATTTTACTGTTAAACATATTCCAAAAATGTCTTTGAACATTTTATTGTAGTGTATTTTCAGTTTCACAGCAAATCGTACATATTTTATGAGGCTAATTTGTACAAATTCGAATTCATACAATTTTTGCTAAATCGTAAGTATTTTACGAGTTGCCAATTCGTATGATTTTGTACGCGTGACCTACATCTAATCCTGCCCCTAAACCTACCTATCACTGAGATTTAGACAAATCCTCCAAAATCATACAAGTGAGGTTGCACACATTTGTATGAATTCAAACAAACAGACAAATAACAGATAAACAAATTTTCCACCTCATACGAAAATGCACAAATTGGTCGTGAGACTGTGTTGGTAATTATCTGATCATCTCAATCTCATCAGAAAACAACTAGGAAGTTAATATTTTGTATAATTTGTATGGAAATGTAATTCTTTAAATTACAAATTTTGGCCACCGGTTCCCAAAAATAGTTACGAATTACCCTTACAAGAGTGTGTTGGTGTGAAACTGCAGTGTTGCCATGAATGGTGATGAACATTAATAATTGTAATACCGCTATAGATGATGCAATTGACAATCAGAAAAAAAGTTATTCCAGAGAGCCATGTAAAAAAAAATTTGTATTTCATAAACCAAGTCCAAAATGAAGATGCCTGCTTTTGAGCTCTAAATTATGGCGTAACAAGAACAGGAACGTTCATATAAAATCTATTCCTATTGTTAGCTCAGAAGCTTGACACAGCCTTTCGAATCTAAACTTTTGACCCCTGGCCACTGTGGTACAGCTGATGGTGTTTGAGGAGAACGTAATGGGGCTCATTTCAGATGGAATCATCCCAAGTGTAAACAATGATTCTGATGCCTCATCCAGATTCTCCTCACACACTTAGATGAAGGAGATCCTGGCCTCATTACTGCAGCCAGTGTGACGATCATGTCCAGAGCCAGAGGGACTTGACATTTTGCCCTCTTCCTCGAGGAGAACTTCTTACTATTGTCTTTAATATAGAAGTCATCCAGCCAATATTTTGTCAATGGTGCATTAAATAACTAATTGACATGATGATGGATATCTAAACACATTGTGTTGCATGTTTAATTTCTTTGTATGTTTCCCAGATTGTTGATTCAACCTCAAGTCATTTAAAAGACAAAAACCATGTAACCATGTGTATTTATCTATTTTGATTTTATATGCAAAAAGCAACACACGTGCATGAATCTCTTCAATCTAAACAAATGTCTTTCTTTTGGCCTTGTTAGTAGAATTGTCTGTTTGACCTTGCAATCTCCATTGCAAACCAGCAATGTCTATTTCGGTAAGAAGCCACGGTTTGTGTTTGTTTTATTGACTGGCCACAGACCAGAGTTGTACCTCCTTAGAGTTAAATGGGTTTTCATTTTTTATTGGCAGGCCACTGACAGAGGTGTTTTATTGAAGCTCTTTAGAGTTTTACAGCTTGGGGCATCAATGTGTGCTAAAGAGATGCCTATAAAATCAAACAAAATGAAGTAAAATAAAAATGAGATGAGAAACACCTCAAACTTAATGGGAAGTAAAAAATTAGAACCATTAACCTCAGGTGATTAAATGGTAGCAATGGCCTGTTTAGCTTTATCACCTTAACATGCACGAGCATCATGTTTGTTTCATGTCGATTTACAGTTTCAATTATTTTTTTACTTTCACATTATCAGCAGACAAACCTGATATACAACACTTTATTTGTTACCATTCAGCAGAAATTATTTAGGAATGTTCACACAGTAAAAAAGAAGAAAACGTTAGATGGACGTACAACTAAAACCTTTAAGAAAAACATTCCATGAATTTATTTGCGAATAAAAAATCAGATAACATTGAACAAACGTTTTATTAATATTACTGGACGAATGCTCTGTGAATTCTGGGAGCTAGTGGAAAAGCATTTCTCTGAAAAGGTCATTGGCCTGGACTAATCTGGATCTGGTTTAAACATAAATTTTTAGTTTTCAAGAAGAACATTTATATACTGCTTCCAATATTCAGTGACAGCAATAGTGACAAATATCTCTATGAAAAATAAAGAGGCACGAATATAGGATCATAGCCTGCTGAACTTGAGGTCCCGTCATTATTGATTATGGAAATATGCCTGACTATGACCTAGGGATTTTATGAGCCTTAAGCATTGATTAAATACACACCAAAACATCTTTGGCAGTAAAATCATGAGTCCATTCAATTAGCGGCCCCCTGTCTTAAATTCTTCCTCTTTAAAAGCATTTCATTCTTTTATGTATTTACTCCATTGTCCAAATATTAAATTAAGCTCAGGCTGTACTGATGGAGAATGACCTTATGTGGAACATTTGACCTCCGACTTTTGACAGAGAGGATCATCTGGGACATGTGGTGGATCAGAGTGAAGAGGTCAGAGCAATGCACTTAAGTTTTTCTCTGCCCATGGTCCTCCGTCCGTTTGCATGAGGCTACAGCCTTAGATTTGGCATTCAGATCAATAGATTCTCAAAGACTGACTTCATAAGTAGGTCATAAGAAGCATTTTAGATATTAGCGCCGGTCAGCAAGAGGCTGCGCAGAGTTCATGCTCTGGTCTCTCACTTAAGCTCTCACCCTAGCAATAAAACTGAGAAACATATACATGAATCATCTAAATTCAATAGGCAGAAGGAGAAAGAAAAAGGCTGGATAATAGTCTCCTCCGATAAATGATAGACAGTGTTTGAATTCAACTTTTTTTATTTGTTTGTTTGTTTTTTGGGCCTTCTTTTTTCCTTTGCTTTGTTGATTTATTTGTTTTTGATTTGTTTTGGGGGCTTCATTTCTTCTTCTTCTTTGCTTTGTTTTGTTGAATTGACTTTTTGAGTTAAAATATTTTCATTTGTTGTTTGACTTCCCAGGTCCAGCAGGGATTGTGGGTGGTGGGAGTGAACTCCCAGCACTCTCTTCACCTTCAGTACCACAACTGAGGTGAGACCCTTGAGCAAGGCACCATTCCCCCAACTGCTCCCCGGCCGCCGCACCAATGGCTTCCCACTGCTCCGGGTGTGGGTTCAACAGTGTGTGTGTGTGTGTTTGTTCACATCTCACTGCTGTGTGTGTGCACGTTGGATGGGTTAAATGCAGAGCACAAATTCCAAGTATGGGTCACCTGGACACAAGTCACTTCCTCCTTTTTCCTTTCCTTTTTTGCCTTATTTTGCCCCTTGATTTGTTTTTTAATTAACTCAATTTTTTAGTCAAAATATTTTCGTTTCTTTGTTTGGGTTTTTGTTTTGTTTAATTTTGGGGGGCTTTTTTCTTTGATTTGTTTTTTTTTTTATTATTATTAACTGACGTTTTGAGTTGAACTATTTAATGTGTTTGTTTGGGGTTTTGTTTTTATTTTTGGCTTTGCATTTTTATCTTTGCTTTGATATGATTGTGTTTTTGATCAAACAACAGATTTATTTGTTTTGTTTAGCTTTTACCATTTGCTTTGTTGTTGTTGTTTTTTTTTTTTTTGCTTTTCTGTGCTTGGATTTGCTTTATTATTCATGCTTTTGATTTGTTTGTTGTTATGGTTGTTATTGGTTTGGTTTATGGACTTTTACAGATTTTGTCTTACCTTTTTAAATAGATTTGAAATTGTAAATTGTGCCCCGATTTCGTTACTAACCAACCCTTAATCTGCTTTAAATAAAATAATATCAACATTATTGTTTCAGTCAAGTTGTCTATTTAGTGTCGCGCACAAGCCTGTATGTTTAAGTTGCCCACATCAGTGTTTCTGTAACGATAACACATCGCTGCATCATGACTCAATCTAGTAGTTATATCATTTTAAACCACTAGCTAAAAATATGAAAGGCATCTCGAGACAAATGATAGAAAGATACGCCCGAGCTCATCAATGAAATTCACGCTGCGAGTTGGTTTAAAATTCCATATTTCAAGAAGCGAGCACGCGGGGCAGAAGATACCACCCCAGAACCGCGGGATAATATCATTTCCATGTTCACTTTTTCATCATTTTTCATCAGACCCAATATTAATGCTGTTAGCCAGAACGCACCGGCGGTCACAATGAAAAGCTTGTCAATGGCCGCATGTGTCAGACACACAGCCGCTATTGAGTGAGCTGTCTCTGTAATGGAGTGACGAGTCTGGGGAGAGACACCCCCTGAAACACATTTGGGTAATATGCCAGGGCAGTTCCTGTTTATCATGTGATTCATTCACGGACGGGCGCGGTACATTATGTACATAATTCACTGCTTACATTTGTCAAAACATGGGTTTGTATGAGAGCTAATGATCCGCGTTAAATTAATGACACCATAAAGGAGAAAAATCCACTGTTCACGCAGGCATGACAGGATCCACTGGCCCTGCTAAAGCATTAAACTTATAAGGGGGTAATCAGGCCCTGAAAACACAACATCCCGCCAAACACAACACGGCAAACGGCGTTGGGAATGTACCGTACTCACTATACTATGTGCGGTTCATAAAACATTTTTCTAGCCGCTAACCTCATCGCGTTTTATACAGGTTTCCCGGGGGTTCAAAAATTACTAATAATAATAATTACAAAAAGTATTTATACTTTATACACAAACATAACTGATAGACTGCGAAGAAATAAATTTTTTAAATATATATTTTTATTATTATTAATCTTATATATAAAATCTACATAAAATAGGCAAAGTAAAATTCTATAGATCGATTTTCATAAAATACTATTGTATAGTGAATTTATTATATCTATGCAAATAAATTCAGTAAAATATATAGAATTTTGTTTGGTAGCTAGTTGTAAGTTTATGAGTGAAGTTAATGTTTGTATTATATTTATTATAATTTATATCTAAAATAACAAAAATGTATATAAATATAAATATCAAACTGTAACATGATAGATGTATTGTATGCCTATGTCTCTGTATACATCTATCTATTATATATTTATACATATATGTTTATGCATTATCTATCCATCCATCCATCTCTCTCTCTCTCTCTCTCTCTCTCTCTCTCTCTCTATATATATATATATGGGTGTGGGTGTGTGTGTGTGTGTGTGTTTCTATTATCAATATTTTTCCAAATGATCTGTAACAGATCAACAGAAAATACTGTAATTTATCACTATATTTATTAATAATAATAATAATAATAATAAACTATATATGTATACTATTGTATGTTTAATATATTATTTTCTTTCTTTCTATCTATCTATCTATCTATCTATCTATCTATCTATCTATCTATCTATCTATCTATCTATCTATCTATCTATCTATAATTTTATAAGTTAATAATTTTATTTATTTAACAAGCAAGTACTAATCAATGTTATTTAAAACACATACACATATATGTATATTATATAAATTATCTATCTATCTATCTATCTATCTATCTATCTATCTATCTATATACACACATCTCTATACTCACTTTTGATCAAATATTCGGAGCTGGATGACACTTGCTTGGCTTCATCTCTGTGTCCACCAATAGCAGGAAGTACACTATCAGCTGATTCCTGCTCTACCCATAATCCTCTCTCTCTCTCTCTCTCTCTTGCTCAATGTCACAATTGCTGAATGATATAAGACGTGACGGAGCTTCTCCACTACTTTTATTTCATTAAAAGATATAATACATTCAGGGTGCACTTTATCACCTTTTTATTGTCTTTTTAATTCATCACACTGGTCCTCTTTGTGTCGGCCATAACTTTTCTCCCGGCGAGCGAGGGCTACGCATCTTGCCACACAATATAGCCCTAAATGCATGTATAATAAGGCTTTGATTTCAGTGGCATGCGGGGTCTCCTCAGCCAGTCAGGGAGAAATCTATTACTCCACTGCCATTTTCCTAAGTGTTTGTACCCTACCATGACCCTGCTACTTTATCTGTTGGTTTTTATTTTCAGAGTGCATGCTGTCCATATGTTACTCTAATAGTTGCTATAATTCTTGGCCAATAGGGCTCATGTTTTATTGGGAGTGAGTTAAAAAAAAGAAGACAAAAAAAGAAAAAAAGGACGAGGCAAGAATGCATTTTAATAAAAAAACCTCTTTAGCAATACACTAATGGGCTGACATTGATGTATTTGCATAGAGATGAATTATACAAGCCTGGCTTGACGTGACTTTTAAAATATGATTGAGGAGGTTATTATTGCTGCACTATGCTACGTGTTAGCAGGTTATTTTAGCATGGCTAGTACTAATAAAATGCAGGACTCAGGACTTGGCCGATGAGGGCAGTTTATTCATGGCCTGAGCCGTCTATTGAAGGTGCTCATTTTGCCATTATTCCCCCTCCAGACCCCCACCACCATAAGCATTAAACAAAATGCCAACAGCTTGCTTTATGGTTTTTGAATAAGATTATATGCATCACAGTTTCCACAGAAATATTAACCAGCGCAACTGTATTAAATAATAAGAAATGTTGCAAATCAGCATGTGAAAAAGATTTCTGACGGATCATGTGACGTGAAGGCTAAGAGTAATGATTGCTAAAAATTCAGCTTTGCATCACAGGAATAAAATATATTTGAAAATAAATGAAAATAGAAAACAGCTATTTCATATTGTAATAATATAACATACACTCTCAGAAATAAAACCTGTCACCTATAAAGGTACCTCCTGAGTGATAGCTTTTGTACTTTTATTTCTGAGAGTATGAGATGTTGAATCATGTACAGAAATTAAGTTGCATGAATCAAAACCCGTCTCTTATTCCTCAGTGTAGGAGTCCTTCTGTCAGATTACTTTAAATGTGCTTATCTTAGCTTGTTTACCACCATCTGATTGTGAATCCAGATTTGTTTGTAAGCCACTGCAACTCGAGGCTTTGACAGATTATGAGAACATCATTAGACAAGATTACAGGAGATTATAAACACTAGAGTGTGTTCGTACCACCCAGGATGCCCTCCGAAACCTCAGCTCCTGGAGAACATTACAAATATACTCAAGAGACCACACATCAACATCAACCCCAAACATCCATCACCTGCACCTCTATGAGTACAAGAGCAATGATTAACCACACAGTTCATTTGCTTTTTTAAAAAACAGATACAGCTTTAATATAACTAAGATGTATTATTATGGACACTGTGTAATCATAAAAGGCGAATTAAAAGACAAAACCTTTCATGCGTTGAAAATATGGCAGGAAGCTCGTTGCCCTGTGACAAGCACCCGGGGTATTCATAATAGCGGATCCCAAGGTGCTCTTTATCAGGACTCTCCAAATGGCTGGGAAAGAGATAAGGCCTGAGGCGCATGTAAACCAGGGTTCATTCTCTACGCCTGCAGCCTCTTGTGACACAGTCTTGTGTGTAATCTCTTGTAGTACACGTTCAACTGAAAGCACATCAATGGGGTTCTTTATCCAAAACACACAGTTATCAGCAAATTAGTCACATCACTAAATGTCAAATGACATCTTACCAAGTGCCACGGATGAAGATGTGCAGAGAAAAACGCATGGGAACCGCAGTACAGATGAGATCCATGTGGGTTTTTATGGATAGCTGGAGATGTTTGCAACATTCAGCTGAAAAATATGAACTGCCTTACATTCAGTTAATAAGCCAGGGTTTTTATTTCATTTAAAAGGCCACACAAGTTTAAAGAAATTCAGAGCAGGTAATGGATTCTGGGAAAAGTTTCACCCTGGTCCACAAAGTTTATACAAATGATATAAACCTAATGCAAATATATAGGTGCGATTTTGTCTATGTATTTTTCAGTTAACTTTTTGTTTGTTTGTTTAAATTTCAGAATGTTAGCCAATTAAAATTAAAATTGTATTTAATTTCAGTTCATTTTAATTCTACTTCTTTACATTCAGATTCAAATTCTGCACCCTGTTTGCAGCTCAATTACATTTGCAGTTATATTCATTTTAATGCTGAGCAACGATTAATTGCATCCAAAATAAACATTTATGTGAACATATGTAAATATACTGTGTATATTTATCATGTATATATAAAGACATACACATAAGTATATATTCATATAATTTATTTAATATGTAAATATATTTAATATATAAACCTAACATATTTTTCTTAAATATATACGTGTGTGTATTTATATGTGCATAATAAATATACACAGTAGCCTACACATGCATATACTTTATGTAAACTCTTTTTTTTTTTGGATATGATTAATTGCGATTAATTTTAAATTTCAATTGATTTTATTCTGCTTCCTTGCACTCAAATTCAAATTACAATTCTGCATCTTGTTTGAAGGTCAATACAGTTTGCAGTGATATAAATTAATTTGAATTGTAATTGAATACTATATCCTTACATTCAAATTGCAATTCTGCTGAAGATTTATTTATATTTCTTTTTTTTAATTGAACATCTTTTCATTTTAAGTTACATTTGTGCATCCTGTTTGCAGCTCAATTTAAAATCAGAAATTCAAAAGGCATTTCTGATTTGTGCTGATAAAATCCAGATCTGCGTGTCTTCTCAAATCCAGGCTGTGGAAAGCAACTGCTATTTCTCAACTAATTAACCTCACTTCCAACAAGTGTCTGATGGGAGAGCAGCAGTGACCCTGGATCATGTGGCCAGCTGCAGCCCCAGCACTGTTCCTAGAGCAGTGCAGTCACAGCACTACATCAGCAGGCACTCAGCAGATGCTAAGATATCTCCCTCGAGGAACACACGCCATGTTCACCACACCTGGACCACGCTGATGGATCATAATTCTACCCAGATCAGGAGCAGAACCAGGTCTTTCCTGCATATGACTGGTCCACCTGCTATACCTCCTCATCTTGCTCAAATACACTGTAAGGATGTTATATGCAAATATTTGAGCTGAAAATGTGGCATTAAATGCACAATGAAGTTAAAATGGAATAGTTATCGTTTAATTAGGAATTGGTTTAACTGTGTCAGTAAAATATACAAAATCTGATTTATTCTTTTTAAACTGTAGTTGTTGTAATAAATTGCAATTAGTTGCAAATAAATATTGGTGTGTTCAAAATCATTTACTTTCATTCATTTTCAATCGCCATTAAGCATTGTTAATTCTTTTGTATGTCATGATGTCCTCACTGGAAATGGCTTTGTACAGTAAGAGAGTAAATGAACATATTCATGAATCTATTTTAATGTGAAGCAATCAGAGATTAATTATTGCAGATGAGAGTTCATTAAGCTCTCACTCAACAGTAATTTGATACCTTATTGACATCAGGTCCGTGGCCTACACGTGTAGCCAAACAAAGATAGATTCATTAGAGTTTGACACGCTGAAATCTTCAGTCTTTCAGACTAAGATAATAATATGCAATGCAATGAAAACAATATTGATGGTTTTTGTAAAAATAAATAACGATAGGAAAAACATGTTACGTTTTCGCATTGAAAAAGTCCTCAGATTTCTGTTTACTAAATTAAAAAGTAAAAAGAGAATAAAAGAGAAATTGTATAAAAATACTGAAATGAGGGGAAATTGGGGAAATGGAAAAGCTCGGACAATTGGGAAAATCGGCCAAAATTGAGCATTTGCTCTTAACGCTGTTCTGTTTTATTTTAATTAGTAAAGTCAATCAAAACGTTCAGTAGTTGTAAATTGGTCAAACGCTAGCATGCTAAGATGTTTTGCCTTTTCTCGATTAGACAAGCTGGCTTGAAGATAATAGCTAAAACAAATTTGTTCTCAGGTGTGATGATTTACACGTTTCGCTCTATGACAAAATTATTAAGGGAATTGAAGTAATTTTGTTGCACCGTTAAATTAGCGTAAAATATCTAATTTGAAAAAAACTGTTAAAAAGTGACAGTTTTCATTCTGTGATGCACAAGCTAAATCAAGAATTTATCTTCTTCAGATGCTTTAAATAGGCTACACGTGTCTTTTCTCTGATTTGGAGCATCAATTTTTCAGTTATTAATTCAGTCTAAAATGTTATATTTCAAACACGAATTATTCTGAGCACACATCCAAGCGCATGAGGCAGATTGAGTTAGTCACTTTTGTCAGTTCGATAACGTGTAAGAACGAAGAAGTCTGTCCTTGTGTGTGGCGCTATATATTCCTTTTTCTTTTTGTAACAGATAAATAAGTTTTAAACTATTTCGTTTATTCGGCAGCTGGACCATAATGTTGTATTGTAATAGGATAATCTAAATTGTGCATCAAAATCTAAATAAATCAATGTGTAAAACAGATTAAGTGCGTGCAAATTATATTTAGAATGTTTCAAAATGAATCAATGTTTCTGAGGTTAACTGGAGGTCTGCCTGCAATGTAAGCTAATAGATAATGCTGCATCTCTTCCAAAAAGTGACTCATTTGGGTTGAATAACCTGTGGAGAAGCACTGGACCTGTTGTCCTTCAAAAATACCAGCTCAAAATATTTTCTGATTGTACAACTGTGCATGGTGTATCATTTCACCTAATAAATTAAATCTTTCTGTTGGTTTGTTGAGAACAAATCGGTTGAATGATTTCCAATTTCCAAAGAACATGGTGATCTATTCGCGCGAATCAGCTGACTTTTAGAATCTGTGACGCGGTCAGTTACTGTCCCTTCAGTATAGGTAACAGTATGGTCTTTTATCGACATTTCTTAATGATACGAATGTTAGCGAATTTGTTGCAAATTTTAATCTAAGTGCGCAAAGTAATAGCGTCTTTATAAAGCAATTAGGTAAATATATGCTTACACAGAGCAATAATGGAGAACATGATTATTCATTTAATGAAATAAAACTATATAAATGTGTTAGGGCTGTTAAAAACGAATAATAATAATAACGTCTTTGAATAGGCTAAGCGTTTACATGTTGGTAACTCTTTAATGACAAATGCGAAATTAGTTTCGAAAACAATTGATCAATCATCAGCAATCATATTTATAAATGCTTGTTGGAATTATGTACAAAATGTCAATATTGAATTTAATAATAACAAAAAGAAAAATATCCCATATGTTTAACATTTTATTAAATAAAAGTGCAATACACACGAACCTGCAGGGCGCAGTTTGCAGGATTCAAACACTGTTACAAACTTAAATTTTCATAAATTAATCATGAAAAAAAAAATAATAAAGAAACATCCTAACATCGGGAGACGAACACTATGCATTATATTACAAATATATGGTTAGGTGTTTGTTTATTTACACGTGTTATGGCCAGATCAATCTTTTGACTGAGCCTCAATTTAGGCTGTCGCTCAGATGTCTTTTACCATTAGTGGCAAATTCAGAAAAGTATTCTCTATTTTCATTGTTGATTATTTTTAAGAATCAGAGGGCTGAGGCAACTTACACCCATAGAACAAAAATAATAATAATAACTCAGGGTGATCAGCAGCTAGGCCTATACAAATTAATAAAATGAAAATGCAAATCACAAAGCTTAAACCAAAAATTAAACTGAAGCGAAATGAACGAATTCTGCCATGTTTACTATTCAAAATATTTTACACATAAATATTCACAGTAATATAATTCCTATGCGATACAACTCACGTCGTTAATTTACAAAAAAGTACCGTTGTCTTTACGTTGAAACGTGTCTATTGCAGACACTGATGCACGTTCAGCTCCACCAGTAGTGCATATTCCTCTGATTTGCATCCTTCCTCTCAAACCAGAACTCAAACTTGGTGAAAAACAGTAGCCTACATTATATTTTGACACTTCTTGAAGAATTTGACGACCCATTTCCCGTTTCCATTTTACGAGCTCTCGTTTTCCGACGTGTGAATGATAAGAGCTGAGTTTGGTTTGTGTTTTTTCAGTAACTGCGTTATTTTTTCATCGTCCGAGTTTGGGTCTAAAGGTTTGTTGTAGTCGTCGTCGTCGTCTTCATTTTCCGAAGCCCCTTTCAGCCTTTCGGTCTCTGAATCTTGTTTTTTCTTCGCCGAGGCCATTTCAGCCGCGTGCCGTTTTCTCCATTTTGTTCTTCGGTTTTGAAACCACACCTTAACAATAAAAATGAAATAAAAACGTATTTTAATCCACACAGAAATGGTGATTTATCTACATCAAAAAGTAGCCATACAAAATGGGAATTATAGTCGTAAAATTTCGCTCAGAAACATTTAACAATGTCGAGCAAATCATATTTTTCCTGTCTAACTTGACAGGCTATAAAAACAACTGGAAAAGATAGCTCTTAAAATATATGTAGCCTTCAGAAGATATATGTAAGCACCTTCAGAATAAATAAAACGCTAAAACGTGTTTCAAATGTTTTAACAAATAAGTTTCAGTGGCTTTCAAACTGCAGTTGTTTTTATTGCAATAATTACAATAAACAATTGCAGTGGTGAATGCCTTAAATAAATGTGATATTAATTAAAATAACAGGCTACATTTTGGTAGCTCAACTATTGCATTAGACTAAATTTCAATAATTTGTTATAGAGAAATAAATAGATGTAGGCTAAATGTTGTATGCTAAAATAAAAACATGTATAGAAATAACTGAACACAATTATCTACTAGGCCGATACCACATTTAATTCTCTTTTTAAATTCCATTGATTAATGATAGTAAACAATAGAGTCAGTCAAGGTTTTTACTTGCCATACATAAACTATTAGGACTGTCTCTTACCTTGACTTGGCTCTCTGTCATTCCTAAAGAGTAGGCCAACCGCGCTCTCTCAGGTCCGGCTAAATATTTCGTTTGCTCAAATGTTTTTTCCAGGGCAAATATTTGCTGCCCGGAAAACGTTGGTCGCGTGTGTTTCCTTTTCCCATCTTTGTCCAGGAGCACTGAGTTTTGATCTGTCGGGGGTGACATAGAAAATTCACTGTTATTACACCCTATTAAATTTGTGATTACTTCGGGTCTCTAACAGCCTTCAAGAAAGTTAACCGTGCACTTACGTGGGGAACACGCAAATCTGGCGTCTCTCCAGTGTGGGCTTTGCATAACTCCAGGCCAGAAAATGGGAGTTCTGCCGGGAAGGTCTGTCAGAGGTTTCGGATAACGAGCCACCGCCACGGCCGCGGCACTTGGGCTGAAATACAGCCCTGGAGGCGGCGGAGGACTCAGGCTGCTGAAGCGGGGCAGTCCAGACAAGATTCCAGCGGGTGAAGATGCTGCGGCCGCCGCCACCGTTCCGGTTACCACCGCGGGTCGACTGAGGATGTCGTTTATTCCGTGAGGTGTGGCGATCGAGCACTGCTGGGCTGATCCGAGAACCGAGAGACCGGTGGATGTTTTGATCCCCGGGGACGAGACCGGGATACCGCCTGGATTCGGAGAGGTAGCTGTCGGTGAAGTGGAGGATGCTGGTCCGGTGGAAGATAACGGGTATGCTGGATAAAGTGGTGTCTTCATTTCAGTCATGCTGTGTAAAGCAGCCAAAGGTGGGGTATTGAGTAGGAAAGCGCTCTGGCGAGACCCGTCCATTTGCCCCACAGCTAACATTACCAAGAAACTTCAACTTTAACTAAATATTGCGCAAGAAGCAAGACGATGGAGACCAGCGCCAAACGTAAAAACAAACGTAAAATAGTGAATAAGAGAGAGAGAGACGAAAAAAAAACAAAAAACAATCAAGCCTTTAGAAAAAAAGGTTATTTTCTCTAAAAAATCCCAATCAGTTGCACCGAAGCTTCATACCCATCTTCTCTGGCAAAATCCATTCCCTTCTTTCAGTTCTTGCAAATATGGCATGATACAACAGAGCTGCGTCCTTTCAATGAGAGTGTTTTTGAAATCTATAAATAAAAAGAGAGTCTTTCTGGGTAGTTCACATGAAGATCTAGAAGATAATAAAACATTTTCATCAACCTGCTGTCTTTTGCTGCAAAAAGTCAAAACTTTGAGAGCGTGCCTGGGAAAGTAGAGGGGCTCGGTGGGATGTGATTGGCTAAGGGCGGCAGTGACGTGGCCCGTGTCAGATGAGTGTCTGAACTGAATTTAGGAGTCTGTCCTCATTGGTTCTCATTTGCACATTAAAAGAGCTGCCAACCGACCCGCTATTAAATACAAAAAGGGGACAAAATCAATCTAGTCAATTTGAGATCTATTTCTTAAATAAAGGGCCATCTGCATGCGTGCCGGTCATGTGAGGCAGTGGGATATCTTATGAGCTTAAAAGTCTCTGTGGACAGGGCTTAAACACTCCACAGATAAATCGCAAAACAATCACAGAATGATGAAGCTTGAATAAATACTATCATTTTAGTTCAACTTCGAGCTAAAGTATCGGTTTTTGTATTATTTTGTTTCATGTGAATAAACTAAATGCCAGTTGAATACACGTGAAACATTAAAAACTCACAGCAGTCTTTAAGCTTGTTTCTATCCCTGTACACATGCCAGCCACATCTATAAATGTGGACTACCTAATTTACAAACACAATCATCAGTTTACTGCATTAAAAAGAGGCACACACACACACACGTGTATATGTATATATACATATGTATATATATAATGTTATATCTGCAAGACTCAAACGTAAACTATTTTTGTTGTATAGGGTATTTTTTGTTTTTCTATAATAAAAACAATAATTCTGAACTGCCAAAAGTCAATTGCAAAATGCAACGTGTTGCAGCACCTAGTGGTCAAAAAGTGAAACGGCATATAATAGGATGTGGGTACCAATGCCTCCTGTTGCATTAACAATTTCTTAATTCATGGTAACAGGTTAAAATATAAAGATAACTAAAACAATAAAACAAAAAACATGATTTTTAAAATTTGAAAAAGGAGTGGTTCTGCAGGTGATGACCACAGACCACTTCTCAGTTCCTATGCTTTCTGGCTGGTGTTTTGGTCACTTTTGAATGCTGGCGGTGCTTTACTCTAGTGGTAGCATGAGATGGAGTCTACAACCCACACAAGTGGCTCAGGTAGAGCAGTTCATCCATGGCACATCAATGCGAGCTGTGGCGAGAAGGTTTGCTGATTCACCACTGGTGCCCTGTGCTCTTCACAGATGAAAGCAGGTTCACACTGAGCACATGTGACAGACGTGACAGAGT
>JAUCMS010000034.1:1794450-1849186 GCA_032357445.1 Enteromius radiatus | reverse complement strand
TTTCGATTATGTTATTAATTGATCTTTATATCACATCTATGTCATATGTACATTTACAAACTACTACTACATATACTACATATTAATGTAATATACTGAACACATCAATATTTTCTGTAAGATTTTTATTTTGTGTCTTAGATTTTTTTTAAAATACCTTTATTCAGCAAGGATGTGTTAATGTGAATAGAATAGAATAGAATAGAGATTTGATACTTTTAATTTGAATGATCATTTGATACTAAAAAAGTCATCACAGGAATAAAATGTTATTTTAAAATAGATTAAAATAAAAAAATATATATGTATTTTAAATTGTAATAATATTTTACTTTTGTTTTGACAAATTTTTTTTGGTCAAACAAATGCATGCATTCCTGGTAAGCATGTAATAGACTTCCTTAAAAACATGATACAGTATATGTCAAATTATTATATTAATTAAAACGTAAAGTTATTATATTAGTATTAAATTAGTTAATTATATTAAAATTAGACCGTATTAAGTCAAAAGTGGGATTTGAACCTATGCTCAATTCTGAAACTAAATTTGATTAAGATGATTAAGAGAAATGCTTAGTATGGGCTATATGCTTATGAATGTGGTTGAAGAATGCTTTTAAGTACTGTGGATTCAATCCAATCAGCTCACTAAAGAAAGGTGTAAGCATACAAGATGCAAGAATAGGCCAAAGATTCTCCTCAAAATATACAGTAAGTGAGACAGGGCTCAGAATCAGCATGAACAGCCCTGTGGGTTCTATGAATTGCTGCAATTTTTGGCTGACACACTGAGAAATCAAAGCTTGGCATGGTTTTGTTGGACTGCATTGAAGAAGTACAGAAGCTGCTTTCCTTCCTACAGGTTTCAGAATCCCTGAATGAGCATTGTCTGCATTTGTCATACCAATAAAGCCTTCTTGAATCATAAATAATGAAAAGAAAACAAAGTAAAAATTATTTAAATGGCATGCTTGTTTTTTTGGCTATGTTATATAAATTTGCACAACACAGCTTTGTAATTTAGGTCAAGGTGGGGCTACATGAACTGCGCCACAGATCTGTGTGCCTTCGGTTTAGTTCTGTTACTTGAGATCTCAAAGGAATTGCACAAGAGCTAATGTACATACAGTTTACAATAGTAAGTAATTATGCATTACATCACACCCTCATCAATGGATCCTCTGCAGTGAATGGGTGCCGTCAGAATGAGCGTCCAAAAAAAAAAAAAAATTCACAATAATTCACAAGAAATTCTAAAAACATTCACACTAAATTTTTCTAAATCTGTTCTGATGAAGAAACTAACTAATCTATATCTTTGATAGCTTATTTGTTGTACTTTTCTTTTCATGTGGAAATATTTAACATACTAATTGAATTATTAAAATTGTTCTAATAATGCAACTGTGGGAAATCTGATCAAAACCACTAGATTGCAACACACGCATATGGACAGTCGATGACGTTGGGCTACATCTGGAAGCTCTTTTATTTGCTATTCCACACATGTAAGACATCAGTTGAACTTTATTACTCACCCTCAGATCCTCCGCTAGCACCCTATTTGTATATTTGGTGGGGAGCGGCTCTGTTACATAAGCAGCATGAGTACAGAATTCCAGAAATTCCTGCTGGAGGAACAACTATATGATCCCTAAAGAGGTACAGAAGGAGGGAGTTGCAGCAAATGACGACAGAACCGACTCAATGCACGCAAAAAGCTGATCCATCTGCAGCACTGGACACACAGATTACCCATTACTGAACCTTCAGGCTGTCATTTCCGTTAAACACAGAAGTATCGGAGGCCTGGACTGTCTCACTGCGCTCATGGGAAACTTGGGATAGGAAATGATCTAAACCGCCATCAGCAAGACAAAAAGCATCAGGCCAATACTAGTCTGATCATCTCAGCGTCTCTCAGGACATTATCTCATTGGGTCTTTGAAAGTGAGAAACTGTGAAGAGACTGACAATACATTTGATCTGGGATTGCCTGATTCATGGTTATAATTAACAGCATGTTTCTTTTCATCATGAAAGAATGAAAGAAAAATAAAGTTTAAGTTAAGGAAACTTTTTTGCAAAAGCCAAATGAAAGTACTGACATCTAGTGGCAAAAGAAGAGCATAAATAGCACAAGAAGAGCATAAATAGCGATGAGACAAATTGAATGAATGAAAGTAAACAATCTACTTTGCACATATATGAATGACAAACACGGAAGAGACGGAAGTCTCCCGTATATTGATAGTGGCTCCCTAATTCCGGCGAATTGGATAAAATATCCAGGAATTTAGACCAAGCGAGCAAGAGCGTGCACACGAGACATTAATGTCTGCATCGTGCATCTTATAAAGCGCAAACAACACGGAGTGAAAGAGAGAGATTGAGCGACACCGTGCACGTGAAACGGTGTGCCTGTTCATAGCGCGTGCTAGACAGAGAGCATCCTGATTGGTTTGCTCAGCAAAATAAGCCAATCAGCTTTCAGTGTGGGCGGGCTTTTATTTCTTTTCTCAGGGAGGGGAGGGTTGATATGAGTTTTTGCAGGTTGGGATGTCTGCAAACACTTATAAAATGTAAACATTTTACACACATTCATAGTAATTAAACTCAAAATAACTTAAATAATTGCTGAATATGAGCCAATTATTTAGCTTTTTTCAGTCTTTTTGTTTGCGGTGGAAATGATGCCAGTAATAATTGACAAACAGTAATAATTGCTTTCAAAATATAAATAATTTTCCTCAAATACTGAAGTTGTTGATGCACATTTAAAACACGACGACGAAGAAATATAGTCTGTGATGGATTTGTTGTTTTAAAACTTAAAGGAGTAGTCAAAGAGCAAAAATATAGGCTATCCATTTACAATTTACAAAAATGTGAAGCTTTCTTTGAACTCTTTAAAAGAGCAAGACACCATCTTGTGGATACAGGTGTCATTGCAGCACTGAAACATTAGCACTTCTTGCCTGGCATGCTAAACTTTTAAAGTTTGTCACAGTCGATAAAAATGCAACGAAGTCAGATCTATTGAGCCGGGAAAAGTTAGTTTTAGTGCGACCTGTAAGCACGTAACGTTAGCCTAACCGTTGTAGTTGGTAACAGTTTGTAACAATTACCATTTCTTCATCAATAAACATAACAAGTCCTCCTAATGCACACAAACCACTATTTGATCACCAAATAACTTTAGCACAAACATTACGCGTCATTTCGTGATGTGTCTCTCTCAAAATAATAAATTAGTGCAAAATTCATTTATCCTGCGGTACCTAGTCTATCCTATAGAGGGCAATGGATCATAAATAAAAACGCCAATTACTTTCGACTGGAGCACATATCACAAATCAACGCATAGGCTAATAATACAGTTAACAATCAACGGTAAACTTGTATCTGAACTTTCTTACATGTATGTTCTTTTTTTTCTTCGCCCGGGTGAGGTTAATTAAACTGCCTTTGGGTCCGCGCTCGTTAATGGCTGGCTCTTTTTCTTCTTTTAAATGCCTACGGCTGGACTGAGGCCTGCGAGTGGAAATGATTAGTTGAAAACATTGGCGTCGTGTAGTTGGAGACCCGTGGTATCCGAGTCCTGACGTTGGAAAGGGCGTGACCTAAGATGGCGGATAACTACCTGCAGTCCATGGTAATTTATTTGTTTAAGTATTTATTTAAAGTATGTTAACAGTTATAGTCAATTAATGTAAAGCTAATTCTTTACCATTTTATTTTTATATGACATGCCTCATTTTGCTCAAATACAGCTACTTGAAAATCTGGAATTTGAGGGTGCAAAATCGAAATATTGAGAAAATCCTTTGAAGTTGTCCAAATGAAGTTATTGCATATTACTAATCAAAAATTAAGTTTTGATATAGGCTATTTACTGTAGAACATTTACAAAATATCTTCATGGATCATGATCTTTACTTATACGATTTTTGGCGTAAAAGAAAAAATGATAATTTTGACCCAAATTATTGTTGGCTATTGCTACAAATATACCTGTGCTACTTATGACTGGTTTTGTGGTCCAGGGTCATAAACAATTTGCTATTATCTAGCAGTGTTAGAAATAGATACTTTTTTAATAAGAACTTGCTTCACATAAGTTACTAGTACTAGTCAGTAGAGTCTATTATCTACAATTCAATCATAGGATAGTGTCCATTGGATGCACACTTCAGAGTTCAAATGTATACTATACTGCTGTTGTTGTTGTTTTTCATACATGGAAGTATGCATATTTGGTTGCTTAGTGGTTTGTTACTAGTGAGTGTCCCATTTTACAATGGTGTCCAACTGTATCAAGTTACAGATCACTTTCTGCACACCCGTTGGTTGACTTCACATCATGTTGGTTCCAGGCAAATGATTGACCAAGCAAAGTTGTGTTTACAAGTGTGAAACTCTGCGTTCTAGATGATAGGCTACGCAAATTGCTGAGTTGCTTTATGTAACAAAAACATGTTTAGTTGTGATGTCATAAGCTATAAAATTAAGATACAAATATGAATAATTTTCATCATTTTGAATTCAGATTTAGTTATTTTGGTTTATTGTTCACAATTTAATTATTTTGAAGGAAGGCTACTACCTTAATGTTTCCGATTTAAATGTGTGATGTCCTAAAAATGAATGCCCAACTAGGGTAAAAACTCTGTAGTTCACTTGAAGGCGGCAATTAAACCTGATGGAGATCCATTGCCTTTTAACGTGGTGGAAAAGAGAACCATTTCAGTTGTGAATGGCAGATTATTATTCCATTATAGTTTTTTTAATTTTTCTCTTTTTTTGTTTTTTTACTTTTAAGATAAGTTTTCTTGTTAATGGATGCTGTTTCTATCAGAAACGTATGTCTGTAACCATTTAACCATGTTGCATAATGTACGTGTGTACACACAGAAAGGAGCATGTGTGTCAAAAACAATATGTCCAATTTTGGTGTCCGCATCAAATTCATTTACAAAAGTTATTTTATACATTTGTCAAATGTCAAAATATGGGTGAATTAATGTTTTAATGTAATGTAATTTTTTTTTTTTTTTACAGAACACATTCTATTGTACAGGGAAAAATAAAGCTGTATTAATTTGATTTATTGTTTTAAATAAATTCATTTTTTTTATTTAGTTATTTGACCCATGTATTGGAAATAAAATGAATTGCATCAAACATCGCATACCCATAATTATAACTTCAGAAGAGACAAATATGATCTGTTGAGGAGCATGACTGCACGTCCCAAATTTCCAGTCATAATTATACTATTAGTAAGCACGAATGTGTAGTTTCCAAATTGTCAATTCATATTTACGACAACTCTAACACACAAAAAGGTAGCATTTGGAAAAAGTACCATGATAGTGAGGAAAAACAGTAAGTGCATGTCAGAATTGTATTTAACATTGATTTTTCTGATAAAACATATATGAGCTGTGGTGTTCTGAGTGGTTGCCATGCAGGGCATTGTAATGCAATAGCTAAACTCTTTTCTGCCATGTTGGAAGGCTTTTCCCAACTCCGATATCAAAATTCTGCATACTTCACAGTTCTACTGGAATTATTGCAAACACAAATTGACAGTTCAAATTATAACTATTACTTAAGACTAATGTGCTCTTGAAGTGGAGATGGAAATATTGTAATTATGAGTTCCGAGGACACATGAATGACCAAGCAAAGCGAGAAACTCAGAATTCTGCATGACAGACAAGCTGCCAGATTGTGATGTTGGAAAATACAAGTATATGGCTTCGAGATTTTTTTTCGGGGAGGAAAAAATGAGCTGTTTTTGCACATGCTCATCGCCATGAAGCTTAGGTGTTGTGATTGGTTGCCAGGACATTGTCATGCGATAGCTAAAGTGTTCTCAGTGGTTTTAGCATGTTGTTGCACAGTTGCTAGGGTATAACGGGTGGTTGATATGGCTTTGCTAGAGTATTCTGGGTGTTTCCTTAGAGCCCACCTCCACATATCAGAATCACCTGCACCGCAGCGCACGCATAACACAGTGAGATCTCGTATAGTCCATAATTTATTAGGTTATGTTATGTGAGATCATATGGGGGATAACAGCCCTGCCGTGCTTGTCTTAAACAGGTAGTCCTCTGCACACTGTACAATGCTCCTTCATTCTCTATCTCCCAACATCTATTATTGGTAGTCGCATGCAGTATAGCGAGAGTGCAGATGGAAGGTCATTGTTTTCAATTACAGATTGCATCTTTGATATCCAGTATCAAATTGTTTATCATGATCATGTCTGCTGGCAGGCAGGAACTATATGGTTGACAAGCTTTACTAGCAAGCTTGGGCAAAACAAATGTTACCTTACTATACAAAGGCTTGGAACTGTATATATTGGAATATAAATTGTGTATTACTGTTTTTTTTTTTTTTTTTTTTTAGAAGTACGCTATTAGCACACTTAAAGACACGGTTCACCCAAAAATTAAAATTCTGACATCATTTACTGATCCTTGCTCCAAACCTGTATAGCTTTTTGTTTTGTTCTGTGGAACATAAAAGAAAATATTTGTGGTTTTTGTTCATACAGTGGAATAAGATGCCCTCTAGACAAGATGACCCTGATACCTTTTTTTCTCTTCACCATCAATGGTACTAAATTTCATTCTGTTTATAGTGTGTCTATTCGTTAAACTATTATTTAAAACCAATAGGCTAACAGTTGATTTAGTATTCTATCTGTCTATCTGGGCATAAATGTATGCATCATCATCCTGCACATAAGTAAAATGTCAAAATATGGGTGAATTAACCATTCATCACCATTCAGCTTAACAGATCTAATCTAAAAATCTAATGATTGTTGTTCTGAATGAATATATTTAGTTTTTATTTATTTATTATATACATATACATATACATGTCTATCTATAAATAGATATATGCATCATCATCCTGCACATGCTATATGTAAATATGTTAAAATTGAATGTAAATGCATGTTGTTTTTACATCTACATCTACACATTTAACACAGAAGAGTTAAAAATGGCTTAAAGTTTTGATTTTGTTTTTAAAATTAAAAGCCTCCGCCATATTACTTTCATCAAGAGTATGATGAAATCTTGTGACAGCTGTTTAGTTGAGATGGACTTTATAGCTCAGTGCGTTTATACCAGATAAATAGGTTCATGTCTGCCTTCATCAGTATGTAGGCTGGTTAAGGTTTTCTTGTGCTATTAATTTTATGCCATTAAATCCATCTCTTAAAAAAAAAAAAAAAGGAAAAAAGACATTTTTCTCACTCTCGCTTCTCTCTCTCTCTCTCTCTCTCTCTCTCACACACACAGAGCTAGCCTTTGCTCTGCTTCTTTTTCTCTGTCTCCCCCTCCCTCTCGCTGTCCCTCTTTCTTCTCTTTCTTTCTCTCTGGCTGCTTTTCATTGTTTTTTTTTTTCCTCGCTTTTCTTTAGCTCGTTGGGACCTCTATTTCTTCTCTTCCTCTATTCAGGTTTTCTTTATTCTCTTTACTGAATAGTTGTGGTACTTAAAGGGAAAGGGGAAAGGGAAGGAGCAGGGGAGGGAGGTTAGTTTCAGTCAGATCTCAAGCACAACACTTCCTCCTACTGCAGTCAGTCTCAACCAGACTGCGTTGGGGACTTTTTCTTAGTGCTTTTTGTGCACCGTCTTACATAAAGCACCCGGTTTAGCCCTAACGAAACACCCTGAGGTGCCTTTCTATGCACGCAAACTTGTCTCGTTTGGAATAATCCTACATAAAGTATAGGGGTATCTTGTGTCTTATTGGTTTTCTGTGTTGTCGAGGTTGTGATATATTGATATACATCTCTGCTGTTGTTGTGTAGAGGACTGCTATCTCCTGATAGGAGTCTAGGTCTCACGGGGACATCTTCATCATAGCCCTGAGCTGACAGGCCAAAGGATGTCCTGCCACATACCACGTTTTTCACTAGGAACCATAAGAGAGGTGTGAACCTTAGAGGGGATACAGCATAGAAAACCCACACTATTTGTGATTTAAGTTAAACCTAAAGTTAGAATGAAGGCTGAAAATGTAATTCTAATTCATTTAGGCATAACATCTATAGAAATTCACTTTCAGATCATGCAGCAAATTGGACAGTTAAACCTTGTCAAGTATAAAAATATTTTGTAACAATCAGTATACAGCAACAGCAAAAAGTCTGTGAATATCATATAATATAAGCATAACCTGTGTGAAACTGGTTTTGAGCTAGAAGGTCTTTTGATTAATTGATTAAGTCATTTTTTGAATCTGACAGTGACTATGGTATATGTTTCTTGATTGATGAAAAAATAACTGTTTAAAAAGAGTTTTTTTTTTTTTATGATTCAGTAAAAGTAGTGTAAAGTGTAAAATAATCATGAATCTGACCCTGATGTTGTTTGATTCACCTAAAAGAACTGGTCAAAAGGTAATTTGTTTATTTGTTTTAATGATTCGTTAGAAGGACTGGCTCATAAGAGTCATTTGCTTTGGAATCAGACGCTGACTACATGCATGTTTTTGTTATTCAGTGGTTCAAACAAATCTTTTGTTCAAGAATCAGACTAGACTGGTTGCATGATGAAGTAACACTAAAAGGAACCAGATTAAAAGAATCTTTTGTTTGTGAATTGCTCTAAACTGTTTGCTCTGTGCTCTTAATTTACTAAAAAGATCTGACTCATAACAGGGCTCTAGAGTAGAAGATCATTCTTGGGATTTTGCAAATCAAGGTTGTTCAAAATTGCATACATATATAATTTATCCTCCTCTTATGTAAACTTCTCATGTGTACTTTCCTGTTGCACTTTCCTGATCTTAATGTGAATGATTAATCATTCCAATTTCTTTCTTTTTTTTTCAATTTCGGCTTTAAGGAACTAAGTAACTTGGTCTTCCTCTGAAATGCCTTTCCTTATTCACTAATATCAATAAGGCAATATGTTACTAGATAATGTTAAACAATATCCAAATAGCTATTTTTCCCACTCCAGTCAATTTCCAATGATCCATTCTTTATACTGTATAATCATCCAGTTTCACTTAGAAATGCATCACATTATGAAATGGTTTGCAAACGACAGTTCACTTTAATCATAAACACATCACATATGCATCTACACCACGCTGAACTAGCCACAGCGAGATGAAGACCCGCAATATCAGGTTTGATTCATCCTGTAATTCTTTTCACGCTAGACCTTCTTCCGAAATCCTGAAGAACAGAGAAGCAGCCCAGGGATGAGCGCTGAGGAACTGACCACTCCGTCTAGCACACATGTAAATGAGAGAGTGTGCCAGTGGAACAGGGCGGATGGAAAGTGATTAAAAATGCAGAATTGATAGGGCAACAGATGAAACTTTTCTCCCGCTCCCTCGCTCTCTCTCGCTCTCCATAAGTAAGAAACTGGAAAAAAAAAAAAAAAAAAAACAGCATGATGGAATGGCAGGCTTGAAGGGGAGAGAAAGGTGAAAGACAGATGAAAGTGAAAAGAGATAAAAGCCGGAGTGAGGAGGGTGTGGGATAAAGCAGGAGGAAGGGAGGCAGAGATGAAAGCAAAATGAGAAAGATAAGAACAGAGTGAGAGAGACAGAGAGGGAAACGGAGGGAGAGATAGATAGTGTACAGCGCAGAGAGAGGGGTAACCATGGAAACAAGAAGAAGGTACAAAAGAAGAGAGAGACAAAGGGGTTTTGATTTAAAAGAATGAAACTTGGGAGAAAGAAAAAGTAATTCAGGTTGAAATTTGTTACCGTGAGGTGAGGGAGAAATACAAAAGAGCACGAGCCTGCGGAAGGACGGACGCTTCTTCCATGCTATTTATGAGATCCTGCAAATGAGACTTTGCCTGCTGTCAGGCGTCAGACCTGCTAGTGTACACAGGCCTCTTCATTTGAGCGCGGGCCGTGGCGTAGATGGATGCTGCGATTGGATGTCAAGCTAGGCGGCCAGACTCGTGCCGTCGGGCCATTTAACTGCCATTAGCAGGATTATGAGATGAAACGGCACGGGAGGCAGGAGGCAACTGTTCTCTTGAAGGCAGCGGCGGGAGTCAGCCGAGGCTTTGACCTCCCAACCTCGTACGCAGAGGAGTGGCGCTCCTGAATGCTTCTAGGCCCGACACAATGAACTTGTGCCTTCACAGCTGAGTTTTGCAGGGTGTGGACTCCCGCCTCATTCAGATGCATACAATATAGCCTCCTATTTACATTCATATTTGTCTATCTTCATGAAGCCGAAGCCAGACGTTGCTTCTTCTTTTTTTATATTCTGTGGTTTTTGAGTCTCTTGTGTGACTCTTTTTCTTTCTATCTCCCTCCCTTCCCCCTTCTCTTCTGTCTTTCTCTCACTGTCTCTCTCCCTTTCCTCTTTCTGTTTCTTTCTCTCTCTCTCGCTCCCCCTCCCTCCCCCTTGATCTCTCTCTCTCGCTCTTCTTCTCTCTCTCGCTCTCTCTCTCTTTCCCCCACTCTCCTCTTTCTTTTCTCTTTCTCTGTTCCTTTTATATCCTGTGCTGAATGCTCTCCTCCCTCAACTGTCTTTCTCTTTTCTATTCACTCTGTTTCCTCTCGGTTCTCTCGGCAGAAACATTTCTTGCCCAATATTCTGTCCAACATTTTATCTGTAACCCCCATGCTGAATGAGGGGGGTAATCTTTTATTCAGGATTTGGAGAGCCTCTTTTCTTTGCATCTTCTGTGTTTGTGTGTGCGCTCGCGTATCTGAGTGATTTCTCTCGGATGGGCTGTAACCAAAATACACAAACATTGAAATCAAGAGTGCAGGATCATCAGGGCTGAGATGAAACTTTGCGTTCCTGAGATGAAGACGTTCGGGATGGAATTGACACGTGAAGTTTTTGGATAAACTAGCTCCCGCTGTCTGTCCTCATAACATGTTCTCACAGAAGTGGACAAATGATTTAGAAGTTAATTGGGAAAGGAACTAACTGCTGGCAGTAATGTCTGGCTTGGGGTCAAAGGTTATGTCCATTGAGTTTCAGTGGTTAATAAGTGGCAGTGCCGGTGTGTGTGTGTCTGGGCTCGGATGGAGGGGGGGTGTTTAGTGCTGAAGGCTGGCTGTACGCACTTTGACGCCTCTCAAGAGCTCTGCTAAACCCAATCTCACCACAGCATAGAATCATGATCTTGTAGCCCGAATGACTGAAGATCTGGCTTTTTGTGCTAATTCATGTTTGTGTGGTCCTGCCTATATTAAAAGCTTCTGAAAAGACTGTTAAACATGGACACTTGTTAAGATTAACATGACAGCATAAGATGTCTCCCTCTTAAATCTAGCAAATGCAGTTTTTGTCACTTTATCTTTAGAAAGCCAACATTTAGAAAGTAACATTTTTATGTTTACAGACAGTTTATGTCAAAGTAAATGATCTACATGGCAAATAAAAAAAGGTTTATGTCAAAGTAAAATGCTATGTAGGACTAAAAATTATTATTTTTATTTTTTTTTAAAGAAATGGCTTGTGCTCACAAAGGCTGTATTTATTTAATCAAAACAGTAAAACTGTTTTGAAAAAAGAATGCTGTGAAATATTAAAACAATTTTTAGTTGATTTATTAAAAATTGTATATCTGTTATGTGTATGGGTAGTAGACACAAAATGTGTCATTTTTCATTAATATAAGTTTAAATGTTAAAATATATGTGACTGTATAAGGGTTTTTCCTATCATCTTGTATAGTTTTAGACCATATAACTATAGTCAATATATATTCATATTTGCCTTCTTTTATTTATTTATTTTATTTTATTGCATTGTATTTTATTATTATATTTTTTTAGTTTAGTATTATTATATTTTTTGAAATGCTGTGTGATTACAGAATATTTTAAAAGTACAAATTATCCTTATTCTCATGAAAGCTAAATAATAATTTGCTAAATGCATTTTAAAACAGAGAGGACACAGAACATTTATACAGAAGTAATTAATTTAACTATTCGTGAGGAAACAAAAACAGTATTATAAATATTCACATTTCAAATGCTGTTATGCATTCAAATATTCTAATATATAATATTTTATCCTGTCTAGTTTTAAAAAATGTAAATGATAGGCAGCAAAATAACAATTAGGATCAGAATGGTGTTGTGCATTTGTAAAAAATTTTTGTGTTTATGTTCATTTTTCTTTTTATTGTCTTTAGCATTTTCAACTTACCCCTTGACATAGCACAATTTAACTTAAACCACACTAAAGTAATAATTCTAAGGGCAAATTCTATAGTCTTCTTATTTTAACTGAAAACAGACACCCTGAAAATTGATGATAATTTTTTAATTCGAGTTGCACAGTTTACTCGAACTCTCTTTTTAAATTTCTTAAATTTGGAAGCCTTGACCACTATGTTTGTGCTACACCCTTTCACCTTTATAATGGAGTTAGAAGGTGACAGTATGTACAGGTGGAGGGTTTCATATTTCCCCTCGTATCACCTGCGGTGGGCTAATGTTTAAGTCTCAGTTCAGGTCACATTAGCGCTGAGCCTTTTGAGAATTGAAAACCACATGCTCATACACCCCAGTTAGATCTCAGCCACTAACCCAACCGGTTCGAGCCCACTTCCCTCAGTATCATACGTTCGCATTGCCGCAGAAAACAATGCAGACAAAAGTTCTCTATTGCTTCTGTTCAGGTGGAGAAGAAATACATACACCGTAAGTAAAAGTGTCATGTGATGTGCACACACACACACATGCGAGTTGTCGGTTAAACCTGTAGATGGATTCCCAAACCACACACCCCTCTAAAGCTACAGCTACACGAACCTGCGGAGAAGCAAACGCAGACACACACATGCAGAAGAAACTAGTAGGCGTTCATTATTCATCATGTATTCTTTCCTGAGTGTGTGTGTGTGTGTGTTAGGACTGGTTCACACAAGTCTGATACTTCTGGGCAAATGAGGTTAGGACAGGTTTCGAGCCATTTCTTCTTTTTTATATAAAAAAAAAGGAGGGGGAAAAACCCATGGGCCTGGATGGGTATTCCAGTCAGCGTATATTCTTTCTTTCCTCTAACTTTTGTTGTCTCCCCCTCTTCATTTTCCCCACAGGCGGGCAGCTCTGTGTTGTTTTATGTACACGTCCCTGGCCGTTTCTTCTTCCATGTGGATTCTTTGTCTTTTGCGTCTTATCTCTTTGTTTCTTCCCTTGCACTCTTTCTATTTTCTCTCCTCTCTCGCTCTCTCAACTTCCTGCTATCTCTCCCCCTCACTCACACCCTCCCTCAATCTCTCTTTATCTCTGTCTGTTTCCCTTCGCTCCCTATCTCTCTCTCTCCCTGTCCTTTCTCTTTTCCCTCCCTCCCTCCTTTCCTCTCACGATCTCTCACACGCGCACACACACATCTTTCTCTCAGACGCACATATACTGACTCTCCTACAATGCTTGATTTTCTCTCTCTTTCATGGATTGCCCTTTCCTGCTCACTGATGAAAAATGTCCTCCACTCTTCTCACACAGTGACGGTATACAGCACAGTCCTTCACTCAGGTGTGTTCCATTCCATAATAGAGACTCTTTTGTGGGACGGCCAGCCTATATCCCGGCGTTAATAAGCTCACGGGAAGTGTTAGACTAATCCCATACCTTTTCCGTAATGAGGATGAGCAGGAACACCTCAGCACACACCCGACAACGGAGCGGGCAGGTATCCTATCACGCGCTCCTGTCAGAAAGAAAACCGGAACTTTAATAGTTAATATCTTTCCTTGGTTTTTTTCCCTTTTCCCCCCCCCCCCCCCCCCCCCTTCACTCTTCCACTCCCCCTCTTTTTCTCTTGCTGATGGACTCCTCTTTTTTATTTTCACACTCCACCATCCCCCTTTTTCTTCTTTTTTTCCTCACTATCTCTCTCTCAGGCTGCTGAAACTCTCTCTCTTTCACTGCGTTCTTTCTTTCTATCTCTCTTTCAGTCCCCACCCCCCTCTCGAGCGCTCTCTCCCTCCCTCTTCTCTTTCTTTCTGTCTTTCTCTCTTTTCTTTGACCTCATCTTTTCTTATGCTTTGCTCTCCCTCCCCCAGTTCCTCTCTTCCTCCTTTTTTGCTGCATTCTCTTCTTCTCTCGCCCTCCCCCACCTCTTTTCTCTCTCTGTCGCTCTCTCTCTCTTTTTCTATTTCTCTCCCATTCACCCCCCTTCCCTTCCCTTTTCTCTCTATACCTCTCTGTCTCAGTCCCCCTCCCTCTTCCTCTTATTCTCTCTCTCCCCCATGTCTGTCTCACTCCCTCCCTCTCTTTCCAAACTGCTTTTCTTTCTCCTTTTCTTTCTTTTGTCACTCTTTTTTTTTGTGTGTGTGTGTGTGTTTGTGAGAGCACTGGCTCTCAGACATTGCACGGGCGTCTTGCGGCTTAATTATTTGAGATGCGCAAATAAACAGACCTGTAGAAGTCCTCCAGGAAAACATTTCAGCATATCTCACTCACTGTCTGTCTGACACCGACAGACACACCTCCAGTGCGCCGGTGATTAGAGATCACCCTGTGTGTGTGTGTGTGTGTGTGTGTGTGTGCGCGCACGCCGGCTTGAAACATGTTTGCGATCATCTCTAAAGCGAAGATGTGTTGAGAAGTGAGCTTTTGTTAGTATGAGCGAATATGTTTGTTGAAGGGTCATGCCGTGTGTGTGTGTGCGTGAGAAAGAGAGATAGTGAATGCGCGTGAGAGAGAGAGTGAAAGAGAAAGAAAGAAAAAAGAAAGAGATGGGGGAGTGTGAGGAAGGGAGGGCAGAGAAATGGAAAGAAAGAAAGAAAGAAAGAGAATGGAAGAAATAGGTTTGTGTGTGTATGTGTGTGAGATAGGCAGGCACAGTCAGTTCTGATAACAGCAACAGTAGGAGGAGGATGAGCTTGGCTCCGCCCCCTTTGCCTCTCGCAGCTATAAATACGAGCTGGTGTTTTTTGCTCCTCTCACTTCTCTTGAAGGATGAGGTCCCTGAAACATCTCAAACATCACACCAGGAGTAATGTGGTGAGTGCTCAACCCAAACATACATGCTGCATGAAGCGGCTTGTGTTGACATATTGACTTTGAACTGTTGGTTAATTGCTTTGTTAAAGTTTGCAACTTTGAATTGGGGAAATGAAATAACTTTTTTCTCTCTCAAGGAATACCACAAGAGTGAAATTTCTACTTTAACATTTATCACTTTTTCAGTTTAGCCTCATGTTGTCTCTCTGTTTCCAATGCTCTCTCACACACACACACACGGGAACATTCTGTGTTGGTCTTTACACTAGCTAGCGTTTGTGTTTTTTATCTATTTTTATATTCACTTCAGCTCTTCTCATACAGGCACGACTGCTATCTTGCCCGACTGGCTCTTTCATTTGTCTTTCTGTCTTAACACTCTTTCCTATTCCCTCCCTCCTTCTTTCTCATTTCTCACCCTCTTCTTTTTTCTCTCTTTCTGTCTCCTTCTTAGTTTCAGTCTTTCACTCCCCATAACCCCTCCCTCTCTCTTTATCTCTCTGTTGTACTCTCTCTTACTCACTCACTCAGTTTCTTTCGGTCTCTCATCCCCCGCCGCCCTCCCTCCCCCTCTTCTTTTCCTCTCACTCTTTCTTTATCTCTCTTTATCTTTCTTTCCTCACTCCCCTCCCTCACTCAGTCACTCAGTCTATCTCTCATCCCCCAGTTCCCCTTTCCCTCCCCTTCCTCTCTCTTCCTTCTTTCACTTGCTTCCTCAATCAACCTTTTTCTCTCACTCAGTCACTCACTCTTTTTCTGAGAGTCTGTTTCTCCCTCCCTCTGTCTGACTGCTTTAAAAGCAGTAATTATAAATGACATGGTTATCAGGGCATCCAGGTTCCCCTTCTCATTTCTCGCTCCCTCTCTCTCTGCCCCCCACCCACTTCTCTTTTTTTTTTTCCCTGTCTCTGCTTGTCTGTCTCTCTTCCTCTGTTTTACAGCTGTCAGTCGCTCCCTTCCTCTTTCCCTTGTGTATGGTTGTTTTTCTTAATCTCAAATACGTATTGCGTAGATTTCTTTTTTTCAAGAACAAATGTAGTACGTAATTCCATACGTAACTAACATAAGCAACGGTCTCAAAGAGCAATTTCCCTCACAGGTGCTGCATCTAACTAGATCATGTTGGCTTCAGCCAATGTGTGAAGTCCCCAAATTGACTAGACTTGCTGGTACTGCTTAAACTTCACTGTCCAACCTTTTTCACAGTCAGCAGTGGCAGCACTTGACCTTACAGGAAATGCTGTGGATAGTCCACGGATGTAGACTTCCCGCTCGGACCCAGACATTCTTTGTGCTTCGCGTTCGTTTAAAGACTGTGAAGGAAGGAAGCATGGCGCTCGAACTGATCTGTCTTATCTCGTCTATCTAAAGCAATCTCTGGTGTACACGGAGGCAAGGCGTTGTCAGACTATGTCTCTTTCTTACTGCTGTGAAAATTAGATTAATTATATATACGGTCAGTTTACGGTCAGATCAGGTACGATTTTAGAAAAACATATTGCCAGAAATTCCCTCTTGTTTTTTAATTCCTAAAGCAAATCCACAAACTCTATTTATACAGCTGTTATTTGTTGCCTTGCATCAGTCAACTTGGTTGTTCTGACACTCATGTAGATGTGACGCTATTGCACTGACTTCATTGCTATTGTAGTGACACTGTTGCCATGACAGCCTTAGCTAGACTTTGTTGCTAGGATTGTATTGTATTGACACTTGCAATGGCAGATTTACTATACACTGATTCTGATTTTATGAAGTATTGCTTAGACCTGTTATTATGTCTGTTTACAGGAAGAGCAGGAAGTTCCTCTGGTTCGCTGCTATTCTAAAGTGATGGAGCATGCAGTGGACGTCGGCACTCAGACTGACCCGGTGGTGGTCCTGTCCCTGGCCCAGGCTGCTGTGCTGGGACTCATATCACAGAACGAAATCTTCGGAGCCACAATTGCCCCAAATGGTTTCTACACTGGAGAGGGACGCGAGGGCCCCGCTCCTCCTCCAGAGTCCATGGAGTATGAATATGCAGATCAGCTAATTGGAGCCAATGGAGACTATCTATCTGAGCCTCACAGGGAGAACAGGAGGCCAGAAGGGCTCTACGGGGCAGAACGCAGGCGTCCAGGCCCCCGTGGGAGGACCAAGAGGCCCTTAAGTGAAGGAGCACCAGAGGAATCCACGGAGAGGTCTCCGGACACACCAAATCAGGTGAAAGGAGAGAGGCCAGAGTTCTCTAGCCCATGCTATCTCTCGAATCCCCAGCAACCTGAAAATGAGCCAGAAGTGTTGGACCTAGCACCTCAAAGAGTGCCAATGAAAGAAGAGCAGTGTAATAAAGGCTACCCTGAGCCCTCGAGGGAGCCAGCTATCCAACAGGTTGACTCTGACACCCAGACGCAAGCCCACCAAAGCCCTGTAGGGCATGGAAAAGTGTTGGTGGAGTCCTCTGAGGGAGGACGAGGAAAGGAGGAGGAACCAGAAGAAGAGGAGGAGGAAGTAGAGGAGAGAGCACTGAACCTGAAAACCACAGAGGAGGATGTGAGCCCAGCAATGAGGCGCTACTATGAATCCAGTGTGACGGCATATGAGGCTGCTGAGATGGGCCTGCCGGGAGACTACGAGGAGGGCGGCCAGGCCATGATGTGGACGGAGGGTGAGAACTCCTTGGGTAAACGGATGCAGATCGACCGGCTAGATATTAACGTGCAAATCGACGAATCTTACTGTGTGGATGTGGGAGAAGGCCTGAAACGCTGGAAGTGCCGCATGTGCGAGAAGTCTTACACTTCGAAGTACAACTTGGTTACGCACATCTTGGGTCACAACGGCATCAAACCACATGAGTGTCTGCACTGTGGAAAGCTCTTCAAGCAGCCCAGCCATCTTCAGACGCATCTGCTAACGCACCAGGGGACGCGGCCGCACAAGTGCACCGTCTGCAAGAAGGCCTTTACCCAGACTAGTCACCTAAAACGGCACATGTTGCAGCATAGCGACGTCAAACCTTACAGCTGCCGCTTCTGCGGACGAGGATTTGCCTACCCTAGTGAGCTACGCACTCATGAGACCAAGCACGAGAGCGGCCACTGTCATGTTTGCACACAGTGCGGCATGGAGTTCCCCACACATGCCCACCTCAAGCGCCACCAGGTCAGCCACCAGGGCCCGACGACCTTTCAGTGCACCGAATGCCACAAGTCCTTCGCCTACCGCAGCCAGCTCCAGAACCATCTGATGAAGCACCAGAACGTGCGGCCCTATGTCTGCTCAGAGTGCGGCATGGAGTTTGTGCAGATCCACCACCTGAAGCAGCACATGCTTACACACAAGGTACTGACACAGCAGGCCCCCGAACACAAGGTACTTAAACCTCATTAGTTTCCGTAATCTTCCCGCAACCATTCTATTAGAAATTACTCCCCGGTGACTTTGAGATCCAAACCCCTCCTACATTTCCCACCACTACATGTTCCCATAAAGCTGTAGGTTAATGTGTCATCTTCAGTTGTGTCTCGGGGATTGCTACAACAAGTTTCTGTGTAAATGGAGCCGTCTCTGTCAGTCCCTTCCAGCCATCCAATCCGCCTCCTACCCTGCCATTAACTCATCCCATTTCCCTGTCCCTTGCACTAGTATGGAGCTGTTTTGTTTTGTGTGTGCTTTGTGCAGTGAAGTGTGTCTCACAAGCTGATACTTCCTTCTTTCACTTCTCACTCTCCATGAGTATGATTCATCTCGTCATGACTGCAGTGTCAGTAAACAGAATGTGTCACAGGTCAGCAGGGTTCGAAACAAAAAACACATTGGCAGTTAGTCATTTCTTCAGCATTTACATCAACAGTTGTCTAGTTTGAGCTCTGCTGTTAGATTGATTTGCTATTGGAGATAATGAACGTCGCTCCTAAATGAGAACAGGTAATTGGGTATATTACAAAGCTTGCATCTGTATGTGCTTTATAATTGGAAGTTGGTCATCCCTAGCTCTCCTGGGAAGGCTTTCTACTAGATGTGGGAACACATACAGGAATTTGATCCCATTCAGACACAAGCAGACCAGGTGATGTGACCCAGTCCCTATTTATCTTACCAGATTTCAAGTCAAGTTCAAGTCTGATTTTTGTGAAAGCCAGTCAAGTTTTTCTACATCAGACTCATTTATTGTATTTATTCACTTGTGCAAGTTGGAAGTTGGCACATACATCTCTAGAACTGTCCTCACTGAAATTAAGGGTCCAAAACTCAAGGGGTAGCCCGCTCACTTATGGCATTATAGTGTAGATTCATTGTAGTTCTCCTTAGCACATTCTTAAATGGAAAGAGTGTTTCCGTGCATGTAAGGATGGCAGTGTTCCCTGGATACACTGGAAGTGTTCATTGAATAGTCAAATTGTTAAGGCGAGAGAATGTTTAACCCTCTTCATTTGTTAATGTTTTAGCTTGGTGGAGAATCAGAGCTCGCACTGCACTGCATACACAAATCTATTTACCCCGCAGCATTGCGATAACAACAGTGAATAAAGTGTGTGTGTGAATTTGTTGCTCTGTATTATGGATTCTAGTGAGCATGCAAGACAGGCACCCTACTGATGGATTCAGCTGCGCTTATGACAACTAACCACTTTTTCTCATTCAGCTGATGCCAGCGATAAATCATTTTTCCACACGCTCTTGAAGAAGAAAAAAAAAAATTGGTCTACCGCTAATTACAAAAGTTACTTTTAAAGTGATGGTCACATTGGAATCATCTCTAAATATATTGCTGTTGTCTTTCTCTCTCAGGGTATGAAGGAATACAAATGTGAGGTGTGTTCTCGCGAGTTCACTCTCTCTGCCAACCTGAAGCGACATATGCTGATTCATACAAGTGTGCGTCCTTTCCAGTGCCACGTCTGCTTCAAGACCTTTGTTCAAAAGCAGACGCTTAAAACACACATGATTGTCCACTTGCCTGTGAAACCTTTTAAGTGCAAGGTGGGTACAAAGAAATCTTCCGTGCCAGTATAACCCTGCTGGAGTCCTGTCTTTTTCTGCCTGATATAGCTGTGCATCATAGATCTCTAAAACTTACTGAATCGGTTTCTGTAGGTGTGTGGGAAGTCCTTCAACAGAATGTATAACCTGCTGGGTCACATGCACCTTCATGCCGGTAGCAAACCCTTCAAGTGTCCTTACTGCACCAGCAAGTTCAATTTGAAGGGCAACTTGAGTCGACACATGAAGGTGAAACATGGAATCCTGGACACGTCAACTGAAGGACAAGGTAATATGCAAATCTGACCTCAGATTATACTTACTTGTGACTCCTGATGTTCTCAATGTTATAGAAAATTAGAAACGACAGGTATAGCCTGTTTGACTCCGCCTCTCAAGGCCACAGAGGAAATGTGATGCTTGTAAAAGTTGGTGGTGTGCGCACACCAAAGACAAAGCAAATATTTGCATCTCATCATGTGCGCAGTGTATCTTTGCGACTGTAGAGAAAAATATCATTTCTAATTTCTTTTTACAAAATTGTAAAGCATTGTTATAAATGTATCTCCCTGAATTCACCAAAAAGTGAAAGCTAATTATGCTATTAGCCAGGCTTATATTTGCATTTCTCCATTTCTTTCCTCAGATGTCCTGCCTGATGCGGAGAGTCAGGAAGATTATGAGGAAGAGAGCTTTGATTATAGTGAGAGGGAGAATCTAGCCAGCAACAACGCACAAGATTTGGCGAAACTCGCCAAAATTAGCTACTACAACTACACTAAGGTTGCTTCTCGCTACAACACAACTTAGACACTAAAATGTGGTTTACGGTGGGGGGGGGAAAGACTGTAATGGTCATTTCTGTAGTACTCTAGGCTCTGACGTGAGCCAGTGAGGAAATAGCCATCATGAAGTGGATGTACACTGGAAGCCATTTTGGCTCTGTCAAACAAGCTTCATTTTAACATTGTCATTTCACAATAGGGACCATTCTGAAGAATAAAGGACTTTCGGTAGGTGCTATTCTTTTTGAAACAAATGTTCCAGTTTTGCCCATCACAGCGCAGTTCTTTAAAAGGTATAAGTCAAATTCAATGGTGCAGTGAAACAATATGCGCCAGTTTAAGAAGGCACTTAATCTATACAGACAATCCCCAGCTCTTTAAAACACAGACATGACTGCTGCAAGGCATAGGATCGTTCACTCAAAAACATTTGTATTTTTTTCATCATTTACTCACCTTCATGTTGATAACCAAACTGGTAACCTATGGAAGTGAATGGCTACCACCAGCAACTGTTTGGTTACCAACAATATTCAACATATTTTTTGTGTTCAACAGAATAAAGACATGCTAGCAACATGAGGGTGGGTAAATGTTGAAAATGTTTCCTTTTTAGGTGAACGATCCCTTCAGTCTTGTTGGTGGGTTTACTGTCCAGCAAGTTAGATACTACTTTATAGGACTTAACCAAAGCTGACAAAGTGCATATAGTTCTCATTACAAATTAACTTTCCCAGCATTTAGTTTTTCAGCATACTGTGATCTTTTTTTTTTATTAAGATTCCTTTTCAACAGTTTGTGGTTTTTGATGAGCATATGCAGTTTGTGGGACAGTTTTTCCAGTGCCTGTTTTCTTTTTTTCTGGAAATATTAATGGGCCAGACCATGGCATTTGATCACTGTATAGCCTTCTGGATATTTTATTTGTTATTACATTGCAAATAGTATTTATTGTTCAATGTTCTTGGCATTCTTAAGTGTAAATACATTGCCTGCATCCAGATGGATGGATTTTTTTTTTAAGTTAAAAATATACAAGCTAAGCCATGGGTTAAGAATTTGAGAATAATTGCATTATTTACCCAAGTGCATTGTTTGGTCCATCTTCTCTAAAATACAAGAATCTTATATTTTTTGTTGCATATTTAGTTTGCTGAATGTATTAATACAAACTAAGATTTGTCCCTTTAAAGCGTTCAATATTTCACAAAGCCATGCGTCAGCCAAAAAAAAACTCTTCATTTCATATTTCATCTTCGTAAATCTGAGATGTCTGATTAGTTTGCAGTCTGTTCTTCTGTGTACTATGTACTAGCTAACTGTGGGCTAAATTAATTTCCTTTTTAAAATGTGATCATCTTTTTTTGATGTGGCTTAAATGACCTTATTCCAAACCTCATCCAGTTGAATCTCCTTGGACATAAAACCTTGTAACGTGCACTGCATCTTTCACAAAGTCACCAATACTGGTTGAATTTTGTCGAGGATGCCCTAAAAACACTGGACAAAAATATTAACTGCCCTTGTGTGTGCAAGAGAGTGTCTCATCCATCATTCCCGCACAGCGTTCAGGAGTGATGAACGACAGTCTGCCGACATGTGACAGGGCTCGAGACCTAGCAGAGAATGATTGGGGAAATTCACCATGTATTCTCCATCTAGCTAGGCAGCTCAAAATGTTAATGTGTAACACAAGATTTGGTGCATTTTTATTGTTTTAAATGTATCCTTGCATTTTGGGCTGTTCGCTCTGAGCTAGGCAGGAGTTTTAGTTTTGTATAAGCTTTCGATTCTTTTGTTGCACACTGATGTGAATATGATGTTGATAAATGTTAAACGTTGTGCTATGGACATTATTATAAATTAATACATTTATTTACCTTTAACCGTGTGAGTGTGTGTATATATTATGATGAACCACACAACAACATCGATCCAGGCGGCAGAGACTTTATTAGAGGGTTTCTCACGTGGCCCTTGAACTTATCCTGTGGTTTTATACAGTATCTGACATACAGTACTTAATCTTACAAAAATAGACCCCTGGAGGTGTGGGAAGAGATGGGATCACCCACCAGTAGGATTAGCTAACAGAACAGCTAGGAACATCACTATGTTTGTATTACTCCTCCCTTCATACATTATGTTGTAATCATGACCTTTAAGTTAAAAATGAGGTACAAAAAAACAGACACTCTCCGTGGTGTCCGGGCCTGATGTCCTTCATTTGCCCAAAGCCTTGTCCAGGTTCGTCTTGATGGCATCCAGGAAGTCTGTGGTGTTGACGTAATGCTCGTTCAGCTTACAGCTGGTGTCACAAAAAAAAAAGACAACTGTTAATTATATCAGAGACATTAGCTAAAGAAAACCTTAACAATTGATGTCACCATTTTTATCATTAGGGCTACTCCTTTAATGGAGGTCAAGGACATTAAACTTGGATCACTTTTTATATGCTCCGAGTCTGAATAATTTGCTGACTTACTTGGCGAGACCATGAATGCAGCCAGCCAGATCCTTGGTCATCACGCCACTCTCCACAGTCTCCACGCACACCCTTTCTAGAGTCTGAGAGAACCTGCACAACAATAGACAATGATTCACAGTTACATTTCCGTTAAAACATGACCGATATAAAAAATAATAAATAAAATGACTGGCAGTAATAAATGAACTTACTTGATCAGGTCTGGGTTACCATCAAGTTTGCCACGGTGTTCCAGTCCCCTGGTCCAAGCAAAGATACTGGCAATGGGATTAGTGCTAGTTGGCCTTCCCTGTGTAATAAAAGTTTTTAAAAAAATCAATTATGATAATTCCTTTGGTTTTTGGTTGCAAGGTCAGGTATTACATTGCAGACATATGCATGGTAAAAAAAAAAAAAAAAGCAGGGTATTTTAGAAATGACCATTTTAAATAAATGTTATTAAAATGACAAAATTATAATTATAGTACATTGTAAAATAATACCTTACTACAGTAACCATTGGCTGCATTATCCTGATCACAGAAATATTCAAATGTTGAATATTTAAATTACAATTAACAAAAATAATAATAATAATTTTTGGCAGCAATTACTCCAGTCCTGAGTGTTCCATGATCCTTCAGAAATCATTGTAATATGCTGGTTTGGTGCTCCAGAGACATTTCGTAATATTATAAATGTTTGACTGATATCTGTGGGAACTGAAATTTGAAGGATTCTGCCATAAACAAAATACATTTTGTTTAAAATATTTAAAATTATTAGTTATAAATGTACCATATTTCTGAATTCTGGAATACAGCAGCAAAAACAAGCGTTTAATATACATTATATATTAACTTGTGAGCACATATGCTCTTTAAAAACAATGACTTAAGTTAAATATTCAATGTTTAAATGCTACTTTTGAAGGCTGTCATTTTTTCCTCTCACCACAAGATGGCATAAGGCATCTAATAATCCAGTTGTGGAAGCTCCTGGTTGCTTTATTTCGTTTTTATACTTCTATTTTATGTATGCAATTTGTTGTTGGTGTTGTTGTGGTGTTATTATTTGTGTTAAATGAAATAAAACTAATTAAACTATTTTCAATTTTCTTTCTCAAATCTAAATGAACACATAGCTAAATAAATAAATGTAATTAAAATAAACAAACCTTCTGGTGTTCACGATAATGCCTGGTAACTGTGCCGTGAGCAGCCTCGGCCTCAATGGTCTTTCCATCAGGACACACCAGCACAGAGGTCATCAGCCCCAGAGAACCGAAACCTGCAGACAATATTCAACATCCTTTAGTCAGGAATCAATTTATTTCAAATTTCCTCCACTGTGTACTTAAAAAAAATAAATAAATAAAATAAATTGGTAGCATGATTTTCCTCTTTTTGGTCTTTAGAGTTCATATAATATTTGTTTAGACCATCATATTTGTTTAAACGTAAATAGAGCATGATGACCTGAAGTGCTAAAAACCAAAAACTACTATAAAACAATAGTTTTAATTGGATAAACATAGGTGCAATATGGTACATAATTGTCAGCCATGAAAAAAAAAAAAAATATATATATATATATATATATGTGTATGTGTATGTGTGTGTATATATATATGTGTATATATGTATATGTATATATTTATATATTTACCCTGAGCAAGGATGTCAGACTGTACATCCCCATCGTAATTCTTGCAGGCCCACACAAAGGCGCCTGATGACTTGAGCACCTGAGCCACCATGTCATCAATGAGCCTGTGCTCATACCAGATCTTCAGCTTGTCAAACTCTGGCTTGTAGTTTCTACACACAGAATACAAAAAAAGAAGGTTCAGTATTTTGCATTAAAATTACTTAAGAAAAATACAGTTTCACATGTCAGCACCGTGACAGCATCTCAAAGCGCTAATCTCATAATTACATAGCAACACATGCTCATAGAAAACACACAGTGGAAATGCGTAAATAAGAAGCGTGCCAGAGACGCTGATAAATCCAATGCCGCTTCTCACTTCTCAAAGATATCCTGGAAAATGTCCTTGAATCTGCCATCGTAAGCCTTCAGGATGGTGTTCTTAGTGCTCATGTAGAGAGGCCATTTCTTCTGAATGGCGTACTGGAAGCAGCTGTGAGCGAAGCCATTGATGGACTGTAAGAAAGAGACCAAAGACAGAATGTCACACAAGCGGGAAAATAGATGTTCCACTTTCACAATAGGGAATTCTACTAGGAAACTCTGGCTGTGTGCTTCCAAAGGGTGAGCAAAAATCACTCACTTCAAATGTGAAGTGGAAATGGTGTAAAAAATGAATTTCAGCACTATCAATTTGCAGCCTACAATGAACAGACACTTCATTCAGTCAATCTCTTTTGAGGGAGAGAAGAAAAAAATAAAATAAAATAAAATAGTACACTAGCAGCAGCACCACCTCTGGAGCGGCCTGACGGCAGACATCTCATCTGTTGTTAAGCCAAATAGACCATTCCCCTGACTACAAACAAAGACCTGAGGACATCAGGGTTCACTGCAGGTACACGAGCCAAGGGGAGGTCATCTATTATCTAGACTTCATCCATCCGGAGGTGTAAGCACAGGACATAACAGAATTTGAGTTAAAAGGCCATAATTATACAAACTCAGAATACACAAGATGGTCTAAAAATGTCTTTAATTTAAGGTGTTATTTTTACACCTTCAAGACAGATCACCACCAGAGTATAAGCTCATTAACCAAAAAAGACAGTTTTCTAATTTATATTATCAGTTTGTAAATTATTTTTATTTTATTTTTTTTATTTCAGTGGAAATTAAGGAGGTCCCAGCTGAAATCCTGTTTTATTTTTACATTTGGATTCATTTCAATGCTATGAACACTGGATGCTGTATTTCAGGAAGTGCAAAATTCAGAGGTCCCTTTTTTACCTCTTCACAAGTCACTCTGTGATTACTGGATTTTTAAATCAACTTACTTTGAATTCACAAAAAATAATTTTCAACTGAGTATATAAATATGACCTTTATTTTTCTACTGTTTGAGAGTTTATTACTTTTCCGAAAAAAAGTTTCTTATAGTTAAAGTCTGCATTTATTTGAAAAAGTAATATTGCGTTACAATTTTAAATATTTCACATTTAATGTAAAAACCAAACTACATTTTACTCCAGTCTTCAGTGTCACATGATCCTTCTGAAACTCTAACAAGCTGATTTGGTGCTCAAACATTTTTTACCATTATCCACATCAAAAATAGTATATTTTAATGTTTTTTGGTAAACAAAAATGTGATACTCTTTTTAGGATTCTTTGCTGAACAGAAATGTCAAAAGAACAGCATTTATTTACATTTACATCACACATGTCCTCACTGTTCACTCTGATCAATTTCATTATTCCTGCCTGAATCAAAATACTGTAAAAATGTACTGATCACAAAATTGTGAACGGTTTTGTAGATACTTAACTTTAGATTTATACTTTTTTATAACTTGTATAGGAAAGTATACTTTTAAAATTGTATATTTCCATTTTTTCATGACTGTGGGTACAAGAAGAAAAGAGTTATTGTTCTTTTCACAGGTTGTTTATGATATCTTGATGCTCCTTCAGTGTTCACAAAAAAAAAAAAACCTTATATGCATATGTGCACTGACCTCGTCAGTATTATACATTCCCATTCCACAGCCACCACCAGGGAAATCGAACACCTCCCACTCCTTGGCTTTGCTTCCATCGGCTGGAGAGAAGACCATTTTGAATTTGCCTGGTTGGCTTACAACAAAGTCTGTTGCTTTGTACTGCAAATCAACAAGAAGTTTACAGTTCAGTGAGAATAAGAAAACCCTGGGGAAAAACTAAATTTAAGACCACCCAGAAGAAAAAAGGAAAAAAAAAAAAGCAGCAGACCTGGTCACCGTGGGCATGTCTGCCAATGGTGATGGGCTGTGTCCAGCCAGGAACAAGTCTGGGAATGTTCTTGCAGATGATTGGCTCACGGAAGACAGTGCCACCCAGAATGTTCCTAATGGTTCCGTTAGGGCTCTTCCACATTTTCTTCAGCTTGAACTCTGACATGTGTAATTGATGACAAAGATTAACACAATGAACATACATATGTGCGCAAAAATACATTTACTGAAAGAAAAGCTGATACAAACTAGATCAGTTGCCAGCAAATGTTGATAACATCAAAATGGTTAAACTGTACAGCATGGCCAATACATCAACCTATAATTAGAGCAAATATTAAATGTGCCATACCTTCGACCCTAGCTTCGTCAGGTGTAATGGTGGCGCATTTCACAGCAACATTGTATTTCTGGGTAGCTAAAGCGGAGTCAATTGTGACTTGGTCATCAGTCTGGTCACGGTAAGGAAGACCCAGGTCAAAGTACTTCAGCTCCACATCCACGTTGTTCAGAATGAGCTACACACAACAATATTGAGTTAAAGGTGTAAACAGAGTCATTCTCATAAAACAGATTAAAAATAGTCAAGCAAGTGATTTGGTGCTTTTATTTTCCCTTAAAAAGGACCTTGGTTAATTTTTTAAAAATACTTGCTGCTACTGTATCTTAATATCAAGTTTGATTTGCCAAAATTTCACACACCCCTATAAATTATGCCATGCGTGATCATTTATATTCTGACTGAGTAGATATAATAATCTCTGGATTAATGGCATTGTTTTTCTGGCTATAAATAATGAGCCCATTCTGATTCTCCACAGAATTGGCAGAATAATTTCAGCTTGTTGAACGTCACCACCACCATCTGCCGTCTCTCTCAGGAGGCAGACGGCCAGTCAGTGAGAATGACCTCAACACTGGCCCTGCCCCTGCGTGATGTGGCCGTAATCTCCCGGTCTTCACGCGTAACACTCTTCCAGTAAGCCTATCACACTGTCTTTAAAAAAAAAAAGGAGATCTGCGTAACACGCCAATCACTCCTCCACTCTCTCCTCGTCTGTTTAATTCTCCCAAGAGACGCTGTCACATTCCCTTTCCAATTTCCATCTCCTTTTGTCTTTCTACTCTTGTCTAACCCAATATTCGTTCTGTCTGTGCCTGTCTAGGCTTCTCACTCTCCTGTTTCTCTCTTTCCTTTGCCCTCTACATCTTTCCCTCCCGCATTCTGTTTCTCTCTGTGAGTATGTGTGTGTGTCACCGTTTTAAAAATAGACTAGACAGACACCGCTTCCCTCCCCCTCATTCTCTCACTCACTCACAAGCTTGGCGTTTAAGCACCTTTTCTTTGATGAACTCCCAGATGATCCTGGTCATCTCATCTCCGTCCATCTCCACCACCGGCTTTGCTACCTTGATACGTTTATCGGCATCTGTCAAATAAAACAAAAACAATCTTTTGATCAGCTCGTTTTTTCATTCAGGCCTGAATAAGGGATTGTTTCTCCCACTCATGAGAGAACCGGAAATTATTGGTTCTTCAAGGAGGAGGATAATAAAGACATTAAGCCCCATTCACACCAGCAGCCACTACTGAGCAGTCGCTTGTAGGCGTTCTGAGTTCTGGTTGCACATAAACATTACTGAACATAATGAACAGGTAATAAAATGTGCTGGTTCTGACAACCTTTATGCTGCTCTATGCCACTGCAGCCATCGATCGGTGCCAAAATTTTATTTGCAAAAACGGAACGCCACTTTAAAAAAAATGGTATTGTCTGCTTCAAAGCTATTGTGAGTTCATGTTTTACTGCAGAAGCCTGTCTGTTTTAGTGAATCAGCATGCTTTATGCAGGTCAGGATGACAAGGCTACTTTCACTTTGAAAAGACGTGCTAGCAGAGTAGTTTCTTCAAAAGTGGCTTGAGTGATCGAGGATGGATAACATCTTCACGGCGTAAAATGAAAATAAAAGCCGAAACGTTTTCACATAACCTTAAAGCAGCACATTTACAATGGTGAGGGAAAAGCTCTGTGTATTGCGTGTAATCACATCCATACAATCTATGATCACATCTGAAGAGGTTACAAAGATTAAACTTTTTTTTTTTTTACTCTAAAACCTTAAACCTTAAAAAAAACAAAAAAAAAAAAACAAAAGAGAAAAAAACCGTCCAACCGTCTTTTTGCTTATGCTATAAAAAAAAAAAAAAAGTAATATGTAAAAAAATATTATTTAAAACAACTCAACTGCATTGTATTTGTAGCACAGTTTGCACTGTGGTTTTGTTACTTCCTGTTAAGGCTCGGCAGTAAAACAGTATACAACATCTCAACTCAAGTTACAAAGATACTGAGGAAAAAAAAAAAAAAAAAAAAAAAAAAAAAGACATTAGCATGTGGTTATTTCACATATGTAGTGCCCAGAGTATGTGAGCGGAGCGGAGCAGCATGATTTTGCCTGGAGCTTGGAGCGGATTTTTTGAAAGTCGGAGCGTCGCGATTTTCTCTCGCTCCGAGAGCGCTCCACTACCGCTCCAGCCCATAATGCAACTGCGTTAGATTCATGTTGAGTAAAGCACAGTTAAGCACCACTGACAGAAAGATGGATTTTCTGAAATACTATCTTAAAGAATGTTAATAAAAAATACAAATGTATCTTAAATGATGACAAAGGAGAAAGCGAGTGCGGGGAGGTGATTACAAGTTAAGAAAAGGCAATATAGCCTACATGCATTTTTTTTGTTTGGTCACTTGTTTAACTTATTTAAGTTTAGTTATTTTATTTAATGTAATGTAATGTTTTTCTTCTGGTTTATTTTATTTAATCCAGCCACATCCAGCATTTGTATTTCATTTTGTTCAAAAGTGAGCTAAACGATATATATTTGGCATGGGCTCATATAGCTACTGTTCTACTAATAAAGCACGTTGATGATTTTCTCAGAGTATTGTGTATTTGTTTTTCACTGAATGCACAGAGGTTCGATATAAAAATAAATAATGAAAAATTACCGTACAGTGGAGCGTTAATTAGAGACATTTTTTTTTCATGGAGCGGGAAATGGTGAACCCGGAGCGGAGTGATCATGAAATGCTTTGAGCGCGGAGCGGAAATTCTTGCCGCTCCACTCAGCTCACATACTCTGGTAGTGCCCTTTGAAACAGGCAAAGTTTTGGGTTTTGGACAATACGAGCATAAACCCTTTCATTTCTTGGCATAAATACAAAAGTAAATATCAATTATCATTGAAGATCTGCAATCATGATTTTCTACACGATTACATAATAATGGCAATCCAAACATCTGACAACCAGACATACCACCTTTGGCAGCTGTAATGCCCGATTACGGGATTAAACTTGCCCAAGTTTCATTTGTAAAGATCACTGGGTCAGTCCACTTTTACATATTTACTGGCTGATTGCAAATTAAGGTTAATAGATAACACACCAATTAGAACTCCATTTAGAGGTGCTTTAAAACTAGTTCTTGGTTAATATTTTTCTATTTGCTGAATTCAATAGTTTTCGTTTTATTATAAGTTGTGTTGCCCATTATCAATGCAAAGTCATAACAAAATGATAAGAATCTATGTTGTTATTGTCCAACACACCATTTACCTAGCATGAATAAATTATAAGGATATAAAAATGACTCATACCGCCCATCCCTAGAACCAATTTGCAGCAATTTCATGAATTAAATGTCTTCTGTTAGTGTTTCTAACACCTTTTATGCCACTGCTTCCCACTAAAGCAAGCAAGTAGATGTCATCTCAATCTCCTCCTCTTTCAGTCGGGACAAAGTAGAAGAAGGAGGGAGAGCCATGGAGGGAATCAAGTGACTTTGTTCTATCTGCCAAGTTCCTGCTCCTGCTAGAGAGCCACTCCATCTAAAGATTGACAGTACTGTCAAAACAGTGAAATGGTTCATAAAAGACAAAATGCTGTCAATAAAGCAATGTATGATCACCTTTATAAGCACTGTGGGTAACACATTTACCATACTTTACTGATGTAACACTCTATAAACTACATCTTTAATCCATTTCAGCAGCCACAGGTCCTGTCCATCAAGTCAAAGTTCAGATCCTATGAAAATTCATATCACATTCCATTGCAGCATAACATATAAAGTCACCAAAAAATAAATAAAATTAATATTTAACGTGTTTTATGCAACGTGTTTATATAAAAAAAATAATTGAAAAAGTCATCTATAAAAGATGAGACCATTTCTTTTCAGCAAATCCAAGATGTAGGCCATCATCCACTAAAACATTACCACTAAGCTACAGAAAGGGGCAGAAAAGCAATCTTTCAGATAGAGTTACTGCTCGTCACAGCTGTGTCAACCAAAAGTGCATTATGGTAAGGCCTTTCGTTTGAAACCTGACTGGGTTTGAAAACAGAAATTACATAAACAGAGAATCCTGGGGAAAAGAACCCTCTCACTAGTCATAAGCGCTGGGACAGCGTGCTAGAGGGGGGAGGAGGATATATGGGCAGGATTATGTAAGAATGCTTCAATGCCCTGTTTCAAACAACACTGCAGCCATCTGCACAGCGAATGATCCGCCCATGAACAATCAAAGCTGAATTTTTACCAGCCATTACTTGGTCATCATGATACTTCAGAAATTCTTCTAATACATACTTTGAGCAATGTTTAAAGCAGTTGAGCTGCTTAACATTTTTATGGAAAATTCAAAGGAACACCAAATATTTCGCAACATTATAAATGTCTCATTTTCAATGCATCCTTGCCAAATAAATAAACATACAAACCCTAAACATTATAGCTGTAATTTACTGTTATTTATTTAGTTAGCTATTAATATCTTATGTGTTCTGCATCATGGTTCCTAGACCCACAGTATTTCATGTCTTTAATGAAAGAATTTTATCCATGTAGGATATCCACGTTTGTTTTTGTTTTTTTAAACTCAAACTTTCAGGAATTACTTCTGACTTGTTTGCCATTTAATAACATTTCCTTGAAACACATTTCTGAATCTTATTAACAGTTCTATATTTATCTCCATATTTCTATTAATTATCTTAACAAAAAAACAATGTTGTATTTCCAAGTAAACTATCAATGCAGCAAATGTGACGTGTCATTTAAACACTTAAACCATCCCAAATTACAAACTTGTTTGCAAACTATTCCTTTTGAACACTATAACTAAAGGAAAAGTCCAAGTCAATCCATGTGTAGCCAAACCTCTACACAAAACATGTGGTCAGCATATCACATAGCAAGCAATCACTACCACATGACAGTCTGATTTTCAGTTGTCAAGGACATTTGCAAACATAAGTGTACACTTGTGCTCCACACTTGAAGGTCAGTAGTAAAAAAATGAAAAATAATAATACTCATGAGGTGAGTATTTTTACATGGAGTCCTCACAAATCAATTGGGCAAATACTCCTATACTCTTATCTACTGACGACCAACAAGATTCAAGTCAAGAGTGACCTGGAAAGAAAATGTCTTAAATTAGACATGTTATGAAGATGATGTACCACAGAGTGACTAAATATAAAAACAGCTAACCAGCTGGGTTGACAAAAAAACAAATGCTTCTCTTAAAAGTGGAAAATACTTCAAAGGACAAATCTTTATAAAACATAATCCCACCCATTCTTGTTTTATTTAAATATGACTGCATATCACAAATATTGCTTATATATTGCATATATTCTGGCATAAATTAGATCTATTACGCTTCATAAAGCGTCAAATGAGTACTGTGGGCTTCTAGGCTCTTCTTACAACCCATAAAACCTCTTGGCAAAAGTCGAATCCAACCTTGTGACTTTAATGAAAGAGAACATGCAAGTGTGCTTGGCATTGTGCCTGAACTGATGTCAATAAAGCCAATCTGAAATGCAAGACATCTTCTTCATACAAGAACGCTATGCATTGCATAAACTGTGGCTGACACTTCAACTATATTGGAAACTCAATGAAAGACCCATAATCACCTAAAACGCCTTGGGGAATGAGGCAACAACATACACAACCGTTTAGTGCCAAAGCCTCAAACCTTCTAATAAACTTGGCACTACGAATGTTTAACGTGGTATTCCTCAAGTGCAAAAGGCTGGTTCTACAACGCAATTATTTTGGGGTGTGTGCAAGAGTATTGATGTTAATTAGGACTAACGCATTCAGGGTAAAGTGTAAAGGTTACCCGGAGGACATGAGGGCTGGTGTATGCCAAGTAAACCACCAACATTTGTACAATTCCTCCATGACAACTGATTACCTAACACAGAAGGACAGTTAGTGTCTGTCAGGACATGACACTAATTCATTCCGGTTGTGCATAAAGTTCTGCCCTTCAGTTGTCCCTTGTTTCAAAGTAACACCCTACGATGCATGTTTCAGAAGATAAACTACAATCTATCAGTAAGTCCAAACGTTAGTTCAGTTGCTGCATCAAACGGGACATTTAAAACAATGCAGCCTCCATAACAAATAGCGCATATAAAACTAGGGTGAAAATAACACGCTGTGGTGTACCAGTCCAATATTAGGTCTTAAACAGATAAAGTGCTTTCTGGTCATTTGCATCTTAATTTTCGTGGTCTGCACTAAAATAAAACGTAATGACCAGGCCGACTGACCTTGAAATGCGTTCATACCGCAATACAAGCAAAACAGACGAAACCCACATGAACAGTCACGATAACTGGTTACCGAATTGCTTTACATCACACAGCTGTGCGGTTACACGTTTATAATTACATTTGCAGCCGTACTTTCGGCGCGAATGGTTTCATAGGTCACCCCGTAGTCCTTGTGAGCAGCCCATCCGGGCGATTCACACGCCAAAAATACACTCAAACGGCTCTCCGACGACGCCGTCAAATTGTTCAAACGTGCGGCAACATTATGAAGACGGGGTTTTACTTTAAGAAACGCCATCTTAAACATACTCGTATTAATATATCGTATTCTTTGTTAGGGGAACAAAGGAGCGCGACTTTTGTCTATGCAGCCGCGCGTGATTCCCGCTGCACTTACAACGTCATCGAGAAAATAGCGTTCTGCTGTGGCGCTACCGAAACCGCAAAGAGATGAAAATACACAAACTGGCGAACTGAAGGAAAGGCGACAGTCCGGAACCGGCGTTTTCCGATCCAATCATGAGGTATGTGGCAGGGGCGAAAGGAGATTTAAACCTAAAAACACGTCGTCTCATATAAGCATTAGCCGGTGTTAAAGCGCCGGTTAATGCGGCTTTATATTGACACGTCTATAGAGAATTGTGGAAGTGCAAAACTCACAGTTCCTCTGTTGCAAACTCTGGCAAGAAGCTGGAGCAAGAACGGCGGGGGATTTGGATAGAGTGGCCGCGGACCTAGTGAGAGAGCTGAGGACCTTCAAGTAACCTGCCATGTTTTTTTTTTTCTCGCCGAGAATACTAGAGGTTGCTGCCCGACTTTACTCCGGTCGAAGGAAGGGTCGAATGAATCGGAGCATACAGCAATAAACGTAGCTCTTCTCCGCCTCCGTCTCGGCATCGACGTCACAATTACACGGGGTCAGGACTAAAAATCATCGATGCGGTGAATGGCCAATCATATTTGAATAAGCAAAACATCGATGTTCCACCCGGTGACTTTTGATAACGCGCCGTTTGCACGTTCCCTTTCATTTTCAGTTAACCCTTCATGGGGTTATTTCCGATTTTTTTATTTTTGATCAATGTCCCCATTTCCATTCATTTGTTGTTGTTGTTGTTGTTTTTTTAAATAAATAAGAATATACTTTCGCTTTCAAAATGACTTTCATAGTATGTAAAATTGGTGGTATTTTATTTGTGATTTTGAAGTTATGGGATAACATTAGGATAGCAGACCTTTTAACGACACAGAACAGGCAGATAACCTCTTCACATTCCACTGTCTGGTTGCTGAGCAGCCCCGCTAATTTTAGACGGGTTGGGTTACCATACTGGGTGAAAGAATGGGAGGTCTGATTTTGCGCATGCGTCGTAGAGCTACTGCAGGTCACCTCAAGGTGCATACGCTAGTTAGTCGTTAAAGCTTGTATCCTTTAAACTTATACTGCATCCCAGTGTTGTTGACAAATACTGTTATATTCGTTTGTATAGAAAATATGCAATTAATATAGCTATGCATATAATTACAGTAAGATGGTAATAGAAGTAAGATTGCACAATTATTTATTCACACTCTCAATACTTCTTGAATTTCTATTAAAAGTCTTAGGGGGGAAAAAACGAAAGCTCAAATTAAAATGATTGTTTTTTACAAGGAAACAAGAAAATGTCTTGCTATCATATTATCAATAGATGTCATTCTAAAAAAACAGCATGCAAATATTGCTCCACTGACCTACATGTCAACATGACCTCTGTTATCATTCAGAGGTCTGAAATGTGTGTAGTTCACAGTCAACTGTTTACTCTACAGTGCTGGTCTGCTTACAGTAGCTACTCACTCCGCATAGGTCAAAGCCAAAAAAATCTAATTATTTTCACAGCTGGAACCGGTTCACCACCATTGAATTACTGCTCTCTACTTATAATTATGAACAACAGAACAGCGTGGTACTGATGAGAACATTCTGTCATGTGGTTATAATGACAGTTTAGGGCAAAAATAACAATGTATAAAAAGAGACAACAGTCTTCATCAGAAAATATTTTATAGTAATAATGATAATAAAATATTTTTGTATTGATTATTTTAGGTTTATAAAGGTCTGAGTAAACAATATGTTCAAATTATATTTATTTTATTAATAATTTAAATAATGTTTTATAATAATAGTGATGATAATAATAATAATAATAATAATTATTATTATATTTTTATAGTGCCATCTGGTGGAGTATATATATATATATATATATATATATATATATTTTTTTTTTTTTAATTTATTTATTTATTTATTTATTTTGCTTTTTTTAAAAGCTTTAAAGAGGATTACTACAATTTTGTAGATATTTAAAATAGTTTCAAATGTTTACTATAACGATATACAGTACAAAGTTTAATAGTTTAAAAAAAAAAGTAGTTATTCCAACAATTTTCTTTGTTTCAAAGGTGTGAGTTTTTATATAAAGGACAAATGTGAAATCCGTGTCACAATTAGATCATCATATACTCTTATTATATATTATTTATTATCTATTTGGAGGAAAGATGCTAAAACTATATGTCCACCAGGGGTCAGTAAGAATTTATTATTGCATTTTTTGAAGAAAATGATGGAAAGGTTTACAGTCTAGTTTTTAATGAGTATGTACAGTAACATACTAAAATGTCATACTCCTACAGTGATTATTTTTAGTTCACTTGCAGTATATGTTGTTACACATTCAGTATTGTAAGATGTCTGTGCTAGATTATTTGTATTGAGTCTTTTTATCACCCATTACAAACATCTCTTTATGGTGGTTTATAACATCACAGTGTGAATATATAAACAGCAATTACGTTATTTTTACAACAATATTTATGGACTTACTGCTTTAGGAGCACTATGAACAACCAACGAATTACTCATAACGCAAATATTGTAAATGCTAAACCTAATATCCCTGGGTAATATAGGTTACCCAGGGATTTTAATACACAAACAGGGTTTACAAAAAACTATGTGAAAAACAAGCGAAGAATAAATGAGCTAGTGAGTGACATATCTGTCGGTGAACATGTCTTGGTTCAAGCTGACAGGAAGACATCAGATTATATTAGATTTTGCAACACCCATTCAGACTTTCTGTGTGCAGTTTGTATCTGAGTATCATTCAAATGCTTACAGCCCAAACTATAGGCTTACCTTTGAAAGAGGATATTCTGCAATCCCTTAACGTACTTTATTAAGCTTCCCAACGACTTTACATTCTACAGTGGATTAGATCTGGAAAAAGAAACTAGTACAAGTAAGGGTCTCACGGGATGCCTGCGTTTTTACACCCCTGAAATATACAATGAATTTAACTTACAATTTTTCACTTTTATGACCACACAGATGTCTAATCTAAACCAGTAGGTCCTTTAGGGGCAGAAGAATGACACCAAAGACTAGGGATCTGAATGCTGCAATGACGGGTCTGTCCTGCTCAACATAACAGGTACTTTTACGGTCATTCAAAATTTCAGACTTTGAGATTAGACAGACCAGTAATATTGTACAGATTGTTACAGACATTTATTCAAAATATACAAGAAACTACATACAAAAATACTATGCATCAAACAATGTAAACATGAGCCAACCAATAGTATGCCTCACAGTTTTAATATAAGACAGTTAATATAAGACCTATTCACATGGTCTCGTTTGGGGCTCATTAATAATTTAAATTGATCTTTTTTACTATTAAATTGCATGAGTGCCAACAGTTATGAACTGTAGATTGTTATTATTATTAAAATAATTATTATTATTGACCCATAAATCTATGTCATATGTGTATTCAATAATCACAGACCAAGTCTAAATGCATCTGTTGATTGCTTATGCCTTAAATCAGGGAAAGTGAGTGAGGAGTTAGCCTCTAACTCTAGTACTACAGAACATTCATTATTTGACAGCCTTGTGCAGTCAAGTGGTTCTTAAACATTATAGCAGCAATGGATCTGAAGCACTTTGCATTTGCACAAAAAGTAACATGGGCACATTAGTTCTACCACATAACATTGGCTGACAAATGGATATACCTACGCTCACATTTGTCTGTACAATAGTCATTGGTTTATCACAAGGCATGTTCCGCTACAGACTTCATCTAAATATATTATGATCGAAGCATTACTTAGCCATTTTTGTCATCACCATTATACTTCTCATGTCATGTGATTTCTTACTTGCAGCATACTGATTCTAATGTTGTGATTTAAATGCTGCTTAATAATATTTTATTAAAAGTAATCTGTGATGCAGAACATCTTTTACTCTCCCTCAAAGGCACTATACACTAATTAGCTACAAACATTCAGTCTCCTGAACTCATTCATGGAACGAACAGACACTTTATATATGTAAAGACTGCCAACCTAGCAAGGTTATCTAAGGGCTCCACGACTATATGAATCATCTTTGCTTTAAGGAGTAAGTAACAATTAAGCTTGCAATGTTGCATGTATTATTGCAACTGATGTAGGATGTAATCAATTACAAGAGACATATTCCCCTATAATTAACTCACAGATGGTAAGTATTTCTTACAGAATCTAGATAAGATATGCATGTAATGATACATCTGCACAGAGGCATTATTAACATCAACATTAAAAAGCTAACATATTGTATGTATAGTGATGAGAGAAAAAAATATATATTCTTTTGCATCTCCTTTTTCTTGCTACAGTTCTCAACCAGATTTGCTTTTCTCGCAGGACTTCCAGCTTTATAATCAGGAGCCAATGGAGTGCTCTCTTTTAATGGGCATGATCTGGTGACCTCTCTGCTCCATCTTTACAGTCTGGTTTTGCATTCACTCTCCTATCTGCCTTAATGAATCTCATGGAGAGATGTCTAGACTTTGAAGATATACAGATATTTCTGTCTCTGTTTGTGTTTTGCAGCAGCAGAGCTGCGCTTAGAACTAGCTGTCAAATTCAATCTTCATACGCAAGAGAATAATAGCACACTTTCTCACCTACTCCTTAAGAGGACAAACACTACCTTTGTTGCAGAATGGAAAATTGCACACTTCTTTGTTGTATTTTCGTGACTGTTGTAAATCCCATTTCCACCAACATTTATTTTGAAAATGAGTTCCGTGGACCGTCTGTGGCTGTCTAAGCTTCCACTCTAACGTTACGTCATATATTAAATCTAAACTAACCTTTAACAGCTAGGTTGCACCTTTAAATACTTTTTATAGACAATAAGCTATTTATGCATCTGTGACATTTAAATGTTCTTTTTCCATTAGAGAGAGTTTAGTGTTCAGTTGCTTGCTGTTTGAAACTAGCATGTAGATTAACATCTTGATGCAATATCCCTTTGCCCTAAATGGCTACATTCAATGCTAACTAGCTAAAATTCTATTACAGGTACCACCTGTTTTCGACCTGCCTTAACATTATCCAAAATCTCAAACGTATATTTCCGATGTTACAGTTGCTACATCTACATAGACTGAGTTTCATGATTGATGACTGAGCTCTTCAAAGTTTGAAAGCTGCTTCATCTGCTCCACTTGCATAGAGTGCCTTCTGACAAGCTTCTTCTTCGTCCTGAGGTTGCCTCTCTTTGGTGAGTTGGGTGCTACGGGAGCTTTTGGTCTGATACCTGCTGTAAGTGGGGATGAGGGTTTGCTGCTTGCCCCTATATCTGGAATTGGAGGGTTAGGGTTTACGTTTAACGGGGGAAGGTGACCTGGGCGGGTGTGGGATATATAGTCCAGCAATAGCGTTCCAGATCCTCGCCGTTCCAGTAAGCCAGGTGCTCTGCATCTGGCTGTGCTAGGTGAAGAGGTACTGGGATTGCTGTCCAAAGACTCTCGTGAGCCTGTAAGCATAGCAAGAGGGGACGTATTAAGCTTTCTCCTCTCCAGAGGTGCCTTAGGAGAGTCTAGCATGCTGGAATCTGAGTACAGCTGGGAGTCTGAGTCGTAGTGTTCGTTCCCCAGTCTCCTCCGGTGCACTGTGTCTCTGAGGCTAACCGGCCCCAGGTTTCCTGCAGAGGCCTCCTGCTCCGCGGGGACAGTGCTACGTCTTGCAAGGGGCTGGTGCTGTGCCAGTGATCTCTCATAGGAGGCTTTGGAAGATGTCGGAAGGGATGAAGTTGGTGAGATTTTTGTGGTCTGATCTCCCACCATGGGAAACAAGATATCTTTTCCGTCCACGCTGTTATGCCGGGATAAAGTGCCTCTTTTGGACAGACTTAGTCCATTGACACCTGTGACGACGTCTTCATCTGAGTTGGCTCTCTTGCTCTCTTCATTTGCCGCTGCCAGGACGGAGGGGGCAATCAGACCCCAAGGCTCTGACTGTAGACGTTTCAATTGGGGTAGACGAGCCCTCTTGGGGTTCACTGGCTTCTTACTAGGGGAAGTAAGTCCATTGGGAAGTTTGGATGCTGTGTTTGAGGTTGACTTAAATTTTGTTTGAAAATTGAATACAGTGTCTTTCTCCTCCTCTTTGCTGGGAGATGGCGACGCATGAAGGTCTATCTCTGATGGTGAGGCACATGGTGCTGGAGAGGTTCTCTCATCCAACTCGGGAGAAGGGGGGACATTCAGGTACTGTTTGGTTGTTTTGGTTCCAGATGGTGATTTGTCAGTGGTAATGATGATGACCTCCTTGCCTTTGGCCTTGCATGCATCAAGGAGAACTTTTAGGGTTTCTTTATCATCTGCATTGACAGCGTAGACTAAAGCGGAAGATCCATGACGGTCCTCCAGGCTTGGATCAGCCCCATTGGTCAATAAAAGTGAGACCACCTCATGTCCTGCCCTGTGGCTGCATGCATGCATAAGGGCTGTCCTTCCAGCTTTGTCTTGGATATTAGGGTCAGCTTTGTTGTCCAGAAGGTACTTGACCAGCTTAGCCTTGCTGACACTCTGCTGGTCAGAGTGTTTGGACATGCAGGCCACCATGAGTGGCGTCTCTCCGCGATCGTTGCTTTCATTGATGTAGGCTCCACCTTCCAGGAGAAGCCTTGTAAGGCGCAAACGCCGAAGCCACACTGCCTTCAGCAGAGAGTTCCCATCTGTCCTGAGCTCCAGCACGTCAGCCATCACCCAGACTGGACCCAAATCAGCATAAGTCCTGCAAGGCAAGAGCAGACTGCTGCTACTGCCATCAAACAGATACCAGAGACATGTCCATGTCACAAACACTTACAATTTTAGAGATAGGGAAAGGTGATGGTGATGTGTTAAACCTTGCATGAAATCGCTGGGCTGTATGTTTTGAAGAGCCACCAGGTGGCAGCCTGAATGCGCAGGAGTGAGTTATTGAAAGAGACGCTGAACTGACATGTGGATCAGGTGCAAATGGAACTTTGAATTTGCGTGTTGTTTTGTCTAAATGCGATGGAAATATATCTGAAATGTATGTCAAAGCATAGTTTCTTATATGAATCTTTAAATTGATTTTATTTTCAAATTATATTTAGGATATAAATGTTTATCAGAATTCAATATAATGATAAAAATACGATATGCTTCCATTCAACGTCGTTATTAAATAAATGAATCTTACTTTATCGTTTTGTTCATTGTTAATGTTTCTGTAGTTTTATTTTATAGATTGCTTGTAAAGCAGTTGCTTAGTCTAGTTCAGTATTCAGATCAATCTGTATAATATAATAACCGTTTGAAATTATTTGGGTATATTTAAAAGCTAGAATGATTTTAATCAGGTTTAACTTCGCTGATGGTATGCGATTTTGAACGCGGAAATAGTATGACGGAATTAAAGGATTAATAAAGGATTTTAGTGAAGTGTGAATGAATTAAAAATGATTCGTGTGATTTATTTGGGTTTTCTGGTCATCACAGCGTTAGCAATTTGGCACTGTCCATGGTCCTGAGAGCACGAGAAAGATCAGTAAACATCTGCGAATGTGCGCTGTGAGAACAAAACCCTCTCTCATAATTGTATAACTTATAATTCCATATGCAGTTGTATTCACCTCTTTGTAAATCAGAACGTTGGTCTTTCCGTATTCAACTGTATTATCTCAAAAGTATTTATGTGCGTGTGATTACGAGTTTCCTAAAATGTAGTTTCGTTTAACATTGTCATATTGTCAGACATGTTGCATCATAATCATTTAATAGGTAAAATATAAGACAATTAGTCCAAATATTTAATGCGTTATTATGGTAATTGGATACCTAAATATATTAAGTTATAAAATGTCCTTACCTGGTTGACGCGCAGGTTTATCATGGTAGAGTAAGTCCACAGTAATGCTCTCCAATATTCTCTACAAGCTATGGAGAGACATAGTTTCTCAGCACAGCTCGTGTAGTTATTTAGTTCAGACCCAACAGAACTGTCCTATTTTAGGTTCAGTCCTAACGTGCACCCATAACGACGCTCCAGCCCCACTGCTTTTGTTACTGAAACGCAAGAGACCAGTCCAATCGCTACATTCCTATTTGCGCACCCAAGAATCACACTAAGACGTTGAGGTTATAAATAACTTCCCCCCTTTTCACTTCGTGAATGAAACGTGAATCTGATTGACGTCAGAATATACAAAAATAAATCGGGTCTGGGGTGAACCTGTCATATGTTGTCATGATGAGCACAAACAAACAAACATTTTTCAAAAACATGTTTTAATCAGTTTTGTACATCGAGATTAGGAATCAAACACGCATGAAAGACTGGTACATATCTAGTTAGGGGATAGTGGTTAATTGAACTATTTTATAAATATAGGCTACAGATAAAAATAAATGCTGCGTTTAAATAATGCGTTTTTATTTTTATTTTTTATTTCTTGTTTCAGCATCACACCATACTGATAATCACTAAAGACATTCCTGTCCATTTAGGCTGTAAAAATTAAATGAGTGGCTACTGGATTGGATGCTTTTGTGTTATAACTGCATTATACACGTTGATTTTAGTGTGGTTTTATTAGTATAATTTTGGCATAGCACACATTTAGGATTTAGTCATATTATAATGTTGTTCATGACACAAATTGCTATGTGTACAAAAGAAATTTGTTCTTTGATGTAACATGCTTAGCATTTTAATAGCTTATATAGTACTGATTAGCTTAACAATAGCACACATGTTCTTTTGATTGGACCAGATCAAATAACCATTATCTATCTATCTATCTATCTATCTATCTATCTATCTATCTATCTATCTATCTATCTATCTATTTACAGACAGTGATAGCATTTCCACAGCTTATTGTGAGAGTTTGCATTGCAATTAAACACCCATAACTTGTTCCAGCCTTTTCAGTCATATATAGCATAATAGGGACAGTTCTATTTTTAGGTTGCTATGAGACAGCACAGAATCGTATTCTGACTGAGACCGATAGAATTTGTGGTGCTGGTGAGAGCATGATCTCAGATTATGAATAAATATAAAAAAAATAACAAAAATATGAAACTATTACTCCAAGTAATATTGTGACACTAAATCGCTTTTATGATAAAGCCTCATGAAAATGGAAGACTTTTTTCTCGGATTGACCCATGTCTTTCCTATCCTCGTGTTTTTAATATCACACACGGCCTGTGGCTATTTACTTTCTGATAAACTGCTCGCATGAACCCTATTTTCCACTGGCACCAAACAATGGTTCTTGAATGACTTTTCCCACACACCGTCTCCCACTTTTATCTGCTTATGATGGCACTTCTGATCACTTAGGAGAATATTATTATTTACCCAACCATCATGTCTGAGACAGACTCTAGTTATGAAACTTCAGGGCGCTGCCAGGCTCCATGTTTGCGTTCATCCTGCTGGCTATTGGTGTGGTTTGGAGCCATATGATCACACTTCATTTATCTTTACAAAAGTTTCCAGAGCGAAGGAAAGTGGACAGTAACCTGAGGTTCAACATCTGCCGTGGGGGTCACATCTTTTTGGGGTTTTCATGACATAATAGGGAAATAAGAAAAAAAAATCTATGCATTTCACATAAAGCAGCTCTCATGTGATGAGTGTTGTTAAGCAACAGAACTAAGGGTGGGTGGTTGTGTGGAAAACAGATGCAATAGAATGCCCACTGTTGTCTGTTACCAGGTTTTAACATGCTTTAGAATGCAAATAAGAAAATCTCCTTTGGCATGACATTGCTAGTTAATGACGATAAATCTGCATTTTGTTAATAAGGGGTATTTTCGGAAATGAACTACTGTACAAAGTGACATGCCATGCTGTGATTTGGCATTGTTTTATGTGAGCAAAGAGCACTAGTTTGCTTATCACAGCATGCTTTCGAGGCATGGCTTTGTCAGGCGTGCACATTATGACTAGGGAGCAGAAAGGTTCCTGGGCTCTGTTGATTAGACACGTTCATTAACATGGGAACTACAGGGACGTCAGCACTCTTCCTGCAATTTTTCCCAATGCAACGCCTTAGATACAAAATAAATAATGAAAGCGCCCGAGATTCAGTTCTCTCACCCCTTGGGAGCTGTTTCCATTTTCAGAAATCTTACATTGCACCTGATGCGCTGCCTCTGTCTAAATATAACCCCCATCGCTCTCTCTTTCTCTCTCTCTTTCTCTTTCTCTTTCTCCCCCCCACAACTTTCTCACTTTCTCTCACTCTTTCTTTTACACAAGAAGCAAAATCACACTGTGTTAAAGCATTGCAGTTTCTAAATCTGGATTTGCCCCAGAAAACTTGCAGTTTAAAGTATTCTGTTAGCCATTAAAGTATGTTTCATTTGAATGTTTGACTTTGTTTAAAAGTGTTTATTTGCAATTTTCATGCATTTAGAGTCCCAGATCAAGGAGCTTTCTCCAATCCTGCCCCTCTCTCTCTTTTCAACTTCATGTTGTTTCTACACAAATAAAGGGGGAAAAGTATACTGTAGTTCACATATTTTTTAAGTTCATTTAATACTATGGAAGTCAGTGGCTTGGCAACTGAACATTCTTCAGAATATCTTGTTTTATGTTCAACTGAAGAAAGATATTCATTCAAGAGGGTAAGTTAATTATGACCAAATTCCAATTTTTAGGTGAACTAGATTTTGAGAATTTTAGCATTATTTGCTAATAAAAGGACCCTTTTAGTGAATGGCTAATAAAACATTGCAATAATCCACAAGTAATCAATACAACTCCAGTCCAGTATTTGTGTCAGAAACAAATACATGATTAAAGCAGTTTAGCTTTATACATATACCAGTGCCAAAATGTATAATGCATAATACTGCTTCCTCCAATGAATAAGTCCATCCCTTGTTGTCCTTGCTCATCAGAATCCACAGACATGATTGTTTAGAACTGTTTTGTAACTGTGCTTGAAAATTCTCTCCTGTAGTCTGTTTTTTTGGAGAATCCAGTATTATGGATAGAGGTCTAAATTCATGCAGTGTACAAGAGAAAATAGTCCAAAACAGTTCCTAACAAATATGTTGACAAATATTTTAATGTGAGAGGGCTGTTATGGAGTATGGACTAAACCCTCACTGATGAATTTCTGTTAACACTTACAATAAGGTGTCATTTGTACAACGTTTGTACAACAAGACGTCAATTTAACAGATTAACTAATACGAACAAAGCATTTGCTACCCTATTTATTCATCTTTGTTAATGTTGGTTAATGAAAACTTCTTAGTTCACTAATGAACCTTATTGTAAAGTGTTACCGTTCTTTAGTACAAACGTGCAGATAGATGAAATCTATATGGCCACTGGTTATCTGGTATTGTCGTACGTACAGTAGGCTATTTAAGTCGTTAAGTTTTACTTCAGGCACTACACAAATATAAGGGATTTTCAAGTTCACGCTGATGTATACACGTCAGTTCTGGCTGTTGTGTGTTTCTCTGATTCTTCATTTCCAACAGTTCTCTCCTTCTGCCACTATTCAAATGTTTTGTCACTGCAAGTAATTAATCATTTCGGGAGAGTGTCTGCTCACTGAATGACCTTTCTGAGGCTAAGCCCAATTAGAGTGTGCCCATTTCCAAGCCCTTGCTGCATTTACATATTCCTGAGTGGCAAAATCCTAGTGATTTAGAAAACAAATCTCAGGCAAAACTAAAATTGCACCTAATAGCAAGCTTTGACTCCTCTATTGAGTCTAGAACAAAAAATGAAATAGACAAACATTGATTAGGGACCACTCGATGGCAGAAAGCAACTAGCGGAGTGAAGAAAAGCTTGTCCAGCGCCTTAAATAGATCTTGTGATTTTTGTATTTTATTTTTTAAAGAAGCACCTTGGCAGTTATACTTTACAGTCTATAATAATGCCTTTGGTTTGTATCTTACATTTTTATTTATTGAGCTCCAGTTGCTTTTGTAAATCATGAAAACACATTTGGTAATAAGATTATTTTTGCTTAGATCATTATAAACCTCAAAGCATTCTGCTTAAGAATTAATTACAGAACAAAAAGCTTTTAAAATAGCTTTTCTTTTCCCAACACCCCCCAAAAAAGGTTCTTTTTTTCTGATAGAATAGTGTAAGTAGCAGATGTTGGCCTATTCTGTTGCATTTGATTTCACCACAGTGATGGGAACAATAGCAATGGGTGGAACATGATCAAAGGGACCCACAGATATAATTATGGAAATCAAAGATCATTTTTGTCTCCGGTGGCAACATGTAATCCTAGTGTGAATAGAGGAAAAAAGACAAATATCACAAAGATTAAATGAGGTATTCAGCGATACATTATCCAGAGAATGTTTCATCTATGAATCAGCCACTACGTACAATTAATTTCAGTCTAATCAGTTCAGAGAAAGAGTTAATACGATGCTTGGTGTCTCGTGATGCTTTGCGCCTCCTTTGTAGAAAGCGAAAATGATTCTTTAATTACTTTTTCAAAAGATGTGTTTGCTTTGCGTCACTTTTGCATCAAGTTAAGAGGTGTTTTTTTTTTTTATTTCTGAATTAAAATCATATTCTTAATCTGCTGCGAGGTACCTTTTTTACCAGTTACGCAAGTCTAGCACCTAGAAAACATGTTGGCTTTTTCTCTTGCACAGATTGTGTCCTGGCAAATGAAGACTGTGCATATGTTCTATCACACAATTTTTTTAATCATCTTTACCCCCAACTCACTGTGACTAATCTCTACTCGTCTCCGGACCCAAAAAATCAAATGAATATGCTTGTGCTCGAAGCACGCGGTTTTTACTCTTTTTGTTGTGGTGTAGAATATTGAATGTTGCTTTTGATTGCGTGCTCCTGAGCTTAGCGTCTCTTTAAAAAGCGAGCCTGACATTCTCATGGCATTTGGTGTCTCAACGATTGTATCAGCCGAATGTGTGGGCTGTGACAGCAGTGAACTGGCACAAACCTCACTGCAGCACCATGTCGCCTTCTCTTGCCCTCCTCTTGTGTCTCGTCTCCCACATGTAGACCGTTCCCTGAGATTATACTAATGTATCAGTGTATAATACCGAGATATGCATCAAATATCTTCACCTGTACTTGAAGTACAGTGCGCGCCCTCAAATCAAGCCCTCAAGTCATTTTATTTCGAGGAATGTTGATTCTTTGCTCGGAGATGGATTCGCATCCTTCCTATGCAGACTGATGCTCTCGTCACCGTTGCATGCATTTACAATACAGGCAACAATTTTGCTTGGTGGTTATTGTGTGGCGGGCCGTATCCAAGGAGATTTGTGAATATCTAATGAGGAGTTTGCTGCTCATTTTGCAGAGTGGGTGCTTTGATGTCTTTCTGTTGTATTTCCAGATTCACGTCAATTTCCTTTTTAATGAACCTGGAAGCCCGAAGGGTGTAGATTATGAGACGTTTCCGGCCGTTGGAAAACAAAGTACATCCTTTGATTAGAAAATTACAGTGGGACATCTCATTCTGAGGAAAAAAAGGTCCATGTGCTTCGGCCCTACTGTCCACTTAAAATGCTTGTAAATATTAATCTAGTCTATGATTCTAATTACTTGTTTATTTTTTGAGTGCTTAACCTATTCATTCTGTTGCTCCAGCAGAGCAATAGAGATGATTTGTTTCTTGTTCATGTTATGTGTGTACTTTGGGTGTGATGTACGCTGCTTTGAATACATTTATTTGGTAATACTTTACTTAACGTACTTAATGTTTTTGTACATATTGCATTATAAAAGTAGTATTAATGCATCAGTTATGCCTTGTAATGCACCTTATAATGCTTATTATTTTCATGAATAATTGTAACCACCGTTAATATGTTGTAACGTTAATTCATTGTTACAATATGCATTTTAATACAATTCTATTTATTTTTAATTCACATTATTAATAATTGTAATGAATTATACCCTTTCTAATAACCTTTTATAATGCATTATATACAGTATAGCCTTTTATACACGCACACATTTGTGCTAATAAGATTACATATCCCTTGCAGATATATTACTAATTTTAGCTAAATAAGAGGGATCATGAAAATATATACTCCACAAGTCAAAATAATAGATAAGTTCATTAAAAACTGTTCAAAAATGTACATACCCTTGAATCTTAATAATCTGTGTTATTTCCTGGATGATCCATGATGTTTTCTTAATTTATCTTTTTTTAAAGGGAATCTTAATACGACGTGTAATTTCCTGAATGACCCCCTGAGCTGGAGGTTGTAAACTTTTTGAATTGTATGAAATGGGTAAATTTTGTCTGCAGGGAAACATTCAAGTATTTATGTAGCTTCTTATGTGCAGTACCGAATGCTAAAACAGATGATCCTTAGACAAAATAAGGAAAATATATACATAATCAACATTCTGGCTCTTAATGCATTGCATAACCTTCTTGAGCATCACTAAATGTTTCCTCCTTTTGTAATAGCTGTGTAGTCAATTACCCTCAGTGTTAAAAGATGGATCTCAAAATCACACAGTCACTGTTGGAAAGGGTTCAAATATGCAGAAGATGTCGGTAAACCAATAACATGAGTGCATGAGCTGGTGGATTTTTGTGAACAACAGCCAGTTAAACTGCTCAGGACCAACAAGGGGCTCGTGAACAAATACCACAACACAAAAAAAAAACTGTTGGGAATCATCATCCAGGAAACCATACGCAGTATTAAGATTCAAGGGGATGTAAACTTTTGAACAGGGTAATTTTCAGTATTTTGTTTTGTGGAGAATATATAAACATCTGTTATGTGAAATAACTTATTCAGGACAGTGTTAAATAAACAATAACAAGAAATGTTCAAGAACCCTTATATTTTGTTAAAATTATTAACATTTTGCATATTTTACAAGGTCATGTAAATTTGTGAGCGCAACTGTATATACATTCTTATACTGTAAAACTTGAAGGATGCAATTAGGCTGACCATCACATTCTCCAAATACCCATATTCCTTTGCACACATTCTAATTCATGAAAAGATTTGGTGAAAAATAAAACAAATGACACAAAATAAAGTGTTTTGTTATAAATGAATCACATATTGCTAAACTGCCATATTAATGCAAACCATTTATCATTTTGTGTATTATTGCATTAATATAAAGTCAATTAAAACAACACTTCTTTATATATATTATTGTATTTATGTACCTAGACTGTCTGTTGTAGAATTTATTGCTAAAGAGGTCCCTGTAGAGAGCTCAGACGGACTGGTTTAGGACAGACACACCATCAATAGGATTCAGGCTTCTATTTGAGAAGCACCCATCAAGATGAAGACCACCTGAGGAGAATAACACGGTTAGCCATGCATTTAAAATATTATATGTTTTTATACTTATGCACAATATTTTAATAGTTTAACTTACAGCTTTGGAGCTTTGTATTTCCGTTTCCCTTAATTGGTTGATTGATCGATTGGTTTAAATCAAAGATTTCAATTTGTCTAAAAGTTGACTGGCTTTCTTCAATACTTAAAACTCTTTACATAATACAAAACTCCTTTTTTTATTCTAACATTATATTTATGGAGAAAACAATTGTGAAACAACACTACAAAGCTGGTGTCTGTTACATTCTATGTGTCTAGACAATAGATGAATCCATTTTGTCAACTTACTGTGAGATTTTAATGTGAGTAGTAGTCCTAACTGTAAAATTATTGCTGTTTACATTAATACAATATATATATATATATATATCACAAACTGTTTTTTAAATGGTGTAAGACTATAAACGTAGTATCCTTCCTCTATTTTCGCAAAAAGGAAAGATGATGCTGTTTCATCTGTTAGTGCGTGTGCATGCGTGTTTGTGTGTGTTGCACATGTGTGTGTGACAGCTTGTTAGAGAGCATCACACTGCCTTTGGTTTACACCCTTAGCTGTTGCTATGACGTCTTAGGCAGCGCAAGTGCTCTCTGACTAAAACACACTTCCTCTGCTGATAAGAGTGGGAATGTGAATAGTTTTCATTTTTTTTTCTTCTGTTTTTCACGTTTTAGGATGCAACAGACATCCTGTACATGGCTTTGATGATACATCTTCCGTACAGTGTAAGCCCTCGTAATCCATTAACACTTGATGAGCAACATCTCAAGAAGACATTTTCACAAGTGTTTCCTCATATGGCATTTGTCTTTGTGTAGTTCCAGAAGAGTTGTGCTTCTGAACTGAATAGAGTGCCGCAGTGATGACGTACTTCAGTAGGCCAACTTGGAAGTTAGCATCACCTGGTTCCCTCAAAAACAACAACAACAACAACAACAACAACAAAATTTATTTTTATACCAAGAAAAGATAAATAATGAATAAAGCCAAAATACAAGAAACTTAACATAGGCCACACTCAAAAAGGTACAAAACTGTTGCTGGGGTGGTACCTTTTCGAATGGGACATGTTTGTACCTAAAGGATCCATTTTGGTACCTTAAAGGTATGTACAGTATTAGTACTTAAAGTGTACATATTTGAACCTAATAGGTACAAAAGTGAAAAGGTACTGCCCCAGTGACAGCTTTTATACCTTTATTTCTGAGAGAAATACCATAGTCACATGACTTCAGTGTCACAATTACTAAACTTCCGATAACTCTTTTAGGCTAAAATAAAAACATTTGCATTGAAAATTTGAGTTAGAAGTGCAAATAATGATAGATTCTGTTTACGCTATCTAAAAATAGCGGTATTCTTTTTTTTTATTGCAATAATATTCAAGTTAGATGCTATTTATACTACTGAGTGGAAGTAGCATTGTAGTATTGTAGTTACTACACTATAAAACTGTATGCAATAATAACTTGAGTGTAAATGATTGTTTTTATTAAAATTACCAAATGGATGCTGAAAAATAAAGTCTACCCCTAACCCTTACCGATAAACACCTGTGATTGTTTTCCTCATTTTATTAAAAGCAAAGGTCTTTCCAATCTGATATGTGATGGGAAAAGAGAGAAGAACAAGTTCAGCAACACGTTTGCTACACATTTTAATACTTATGCCTTTTTTTTTTGCAATTTTTGTAATATTGTCTATCACAATCACACATTGATGGGCAGAATTAGTGTAATTAACCTTTGTCAACAAGGGGGGTTAGTTTAAGGGTTGCACTTAGTTTAGGTTTTAAATGATAATCATTTTAATAATATTAATATATCCAACTCATTTTACAACTGTCACAGTGTTGGTGCAGGAAAGCATAAGCAGAGATTCAACTTCAAAAAATAACAAATCTTTAATATCCAACACAGGCAAACAGGCAGGCAGGGTAGCACACACACATAGTAACCTTAAAACCGGACAACACAAACTGAACTCAAGAGAGCTTATAAAGGGGAAGAAATGAAAGCAAACGAGCATGACACACCTGAACTTAATTACATAATTACAGAAACTGGGTCACACAATGACAGAGCACATTTACATGTTATTGATTTGCTGTTGTAGAATAAAATATCTTAAGCTTGTGTTAACCACAGCCTTTCATTGTTGTAGGAACAATGGATTCAGAAGTGCTAAAATGCTTTTTCCTTTTCCAGGTTTTGGCCTACAAAAATACATCATCCCTTCAGCCCTGTGTGAAGCTTTTGTACAGGAGTGTTAATATGCGATGCATTAAACGTTTTGTAGAACCATTTGCTGCAACTGTGTTTGAACAACTCATCTTTGGAGGAGTGGATGAAGAGGGCAGGTACAGCCTTCTTCATGTCAGAGTCAAATGAAAAGTCAGTAATTGTTGCCCTGAGCTGCAAGGTGCTGCGGAGGCCACACAATAAGAGCCATTAGACTGCACCCAAACTTCATAAAGAAGCCCCTTTCCTTCTCTTAGTGCCCACGCTCCTTTTAGACTACGGTTCTTCCCATGTCACAGGGAGCGTTTGCGTGGTGCGTGTAACAGTGAATGCATCTGTTCTTTAGTGATTCTGAAAGACCCCCTGAAACACTCGAAGCTGACGCATGGGCTTGTTATCAAAAGCTTTTTACCTGCTTATAAATGTATCCAACCCAGATGCCTAAAGGACTGTTTTATAGAAGCAAGGTTTGGGCTTTAATAATACACAAGGCTCAGGACCACCGTTTGGTTTGGCTGGATTCTCACCTGCCGTCATGTCCAGCATGAATAAGCAGGTCTGCTATCAGAGATGAGAGCCGAAAGGGGATTGAAGCGTTCAGCTTTTACTCTTGTCCGATTCTCATCCAGTCAGGTCAAATACCTCAGTACTATCCTATTTGGTTGTTCCCTCTTTTGTCATGCAGTCGATTGCTGTCTGTTTTAGATGAAATGTTGTTGTGTATGTTTTTTTTAATATGTATATCACCCATCATTCATTTTAAAGATATCATTAAATAAAATGAGAGTTTAGGTAGTAGTATTTGGCTGATGATAATGTGCACTACCATTTTTTTCTGAAAGCTATTATTTTATTTAGCAAGTATATAGGGACCAATTCTTAACTAGTTACTTGTTAGCATGCCTCTCGTTAACATACTGGTTGGTTATCAGTACTTATAAAGTGAGCCTTTGTGTCACAAATCAATCCTTTTGCCTGTATGAATCATTTTTAATAAATAATGTCGGTAGGTGTATTTTGTGTTTTATTAAAGGATGGTAGGTTTAGGGGCAGGTGTTGGTTACATGCTCATGAATGTATAAATAAAGTAATATAAATAAAACTGTTGTGACCGTTTACAGTGAAAAATCACACCCCAATACATATGCAATAATGGCAATATCATTACCCAATATTTGAATCCAGAAATCTGTGCGTGGATCACGGCTGATGCCTGTCACTGACTTACATTGTAGTCTTTTCTGTGAGTCCATCACGGGTTTCGACGATTCTGTGATACTAACGCAGAATTTCGCGTTAAGAGTACATGGTCATTGCACGTATTTCTGTGAGATCAGGTTGTTAAGAACACTGTATTATCAAAACTGAAGGCGAGTGTCTTATTTTTATCCGGCTTCCTAAATAGATGCAGGAGCGAGTTGGTGATCTCTTTAAATGTAATCATGTTTTAATTATCCTAAAGCAGCAAAACTGTGGATGAAAGGGAGGCCGGATATCCATTAACAGGTCAAGCTTGAAATCTTTTCTAAGGACGCTGGCTGTCGAAGTAGAACTAAAGCAAATTGCAAAGTGAAAATAGAGGCAGTGTGCCTATAGAGAAAGAAGCATATTGTTAGGAGGAGGAGCATGTGTGCATGTCACAAACACATTGCATACAGCGATCTCAATATCACAAAAGGATGAGTCATCTGTGTTATAATATCCCCTGTGATGTCTCCTCAAAACAAGCTTGATCCGCACACAAACAGTGAATAAATATAATGACATGCATTCGTTTCTTTTATCTGCGTTCTTAGAAAACTTTGGGATCCATTTAGTAACAGACCATATTGCGTAAGACAGGCATGTTGTGAATATCGACACATGTAATGTCAACATGTCAACTGTAGAAGCGGACACATAAGAAGCATATTTCTCTCCAAAGCCTTGTGCTATTTTATGCCTGGCATCTGACACAGAAACACTTTTACATTGCAGTGATTTGTGTTCCAGGGTGTTCACGACAGATGGATGTGGATGCAGTCCAAGAGCATGATTTCAGTGCTAATAATGCAGATGGTACATTGTTAATTTGAAAGGAGCATGTAAACACGTAAGATACAAGAAGAGTGCTGTAATTACATTTTCAGATTTAGATTTGCACCCGTTTGAACTTGCATATATAGGGACATTAGAAAGGTAGCAGGAAAATAGAGTCTTTTCCACTCATTCGCTTAATGCATGTTTCTGAAGGAGACCTAATGGTTACAAGTGCATGCATAATGACTCATCCTGAGCTGATATGTTTAATGTAAGGCCCCTTGATTTGCAGCTTGGTTTGCATTGAGGCTTTTTGAATTAGACAGGATACTAGACAGAAGGAACGGATGGATTATTTCGATCAGAGAGCTGGCTTTCTGAGGAAATTCACAGGTCTGTGCCAGTTTGCTGGTGTGTGAGTGATTTCCAGTGGAAAAGCCAACCCTTATGCTACAACTTATGCTTTTTGTGCTGTCATTTTCATTGGAGAGAGACAATCCAAAGTGGATTTAACCAACAGATTGTAAATCAACATAGGCTAACATTGAGAACAAGTGTATTATTAAAAATATTTAAGAATGTATTCATGAATAGAAATATTTATATGTTTGATATAGAAGTTCAGAAACATGTGCATGGTGTAAATTTAGGACTAGTTCATTTATAAATTGGTAGTCAAGTCAAGTCTAGTAGGCTTTTATTGTCATTTAAACCATATACAGTATAGTACACGATGAAACGAAACAACGTTCCTCCAGGACCAAGGTGCTACATATGACATAAGTTACAACATAAATGAACAAAAAAAAAACTGACTAGCTAGTTGATTAAGAAGAGACATACGGATTAACATTATAATTTAACTATCTATCTAGTCCAGGGTTCCTCAAATCTTACCCTGGAGGTCCGATGCACTGCAGAGTTTGGATCTAACCCTAATCAAACACACCTGA
>JAUCMS010000034.1:1752525-1784525 GCA_032357445.1 Enteromius radiatus | reverse complement strand
CTCGCGGCCGCTCAATTTGTGATCCGCTGTGTAAATCCTTCGGCCGGCCCACCAGGAAAAGTCCCGCCCGTCCCAATGGCCACTCCGCCCCTGCTAGACATAAGTACACTGTTCAAAAGTTCAGCATCTCTTGTGTTCACCAAGGCTGCATGCAATTGCTAAAACTACAGTAAAAATTGTCATATTGTGACATTATAATTTCAAATCACATATTTTCAGATATTTTAAATTTATTACTGAGAAATTATTTAGCATCATTAGTCTTAAGTGTCACCTAATCCTTCAGAAATGTTCATATTATGCTGATTTGGTTCTTATTATCAAGGTGAAACCTTCTTTTTAGGATCATTTTATGAATAGTTAGTTTAGGAAAGAATAGCAGTTATTTGAAACAGAAAACTTATTAGAAGTATTTACTGTCAGTTTTTATTAGTTTAATGTGTCCTTGCTAAATTAAAGTATTATTTATTTATTATTATGAAGGGTTGACTTTAGTTTTTACATTTTCAAGTAATTTTCCAGGCATAATCTTTTGGGATCTAGTACAGTTAATTACAATTATATACCATTTATTTGTAATATGCAATGTTTATGTTGAAACTTTATAGTAGAACATTACAACAAGAAAAAAAACCACTTTTTGTAAACATGTATATTAAAACAAAACACTAATGAAAGGGGAGAAAGAATGAAGGAAATACAAAATAACATAAATAAATAATAAAATACAATATTTATTCATAAAATTATAAACAATCATATTAAACAGTAGGTACTTGAAGTAAACAAAAAATCAATTCATTTAAAAAAATAAAAAACTTTTCCAAGATGGCCATTGAGAAATACTTGGAGGGTTGTTAGATTTCCAGTGGAGCAAAATAAATATGCAATGTTTGTTATGTAACATCTAATACTAAGCCACTCAACAAATGTAACTTTTGTTGAGTAGAAAGAACACAGCTTTTTAGGGCCCTACCCACACAATTGAGCTGTTAATTGAATAATTAATGTCTTTTTACACTGCATATTTACAGAAATGAAAAATGACTCAGATTTTTCACAGTAGCTCACAGCGCATTTCTAGGAGATTGAATAATTTCTGAGATTGCAGATGCAGATGACCAAATAAGTGCGTTCTCGCTTCATCTATTCTCCCATCACCACAAAACTCATCAACGCTGTGAATTCTAGAGATCACATCCACTTCGGTCACAGTTTTCCATACATCCTTGATTGATGACGACAATGCAGATTCCTCCAAATGAGACATCTCAGATTGATTAATGAACAAATAATCTACATCATATTCGCCTAATGATGATATTCTAGACTAGTCCATTTTAAAAGTTTACTCATTAATTTGGCTTACAGTGTTCCAGCATAGAACATCAGTACTAATCAAAGAGTCTGGCAAGGCAGAATGGCTATGAAAACACTAACAAGAGTTTTGTTTTTATGAACAATAAAATAATCCAACTCTGACAGCACCAAAAAGTATTGTCCTTAAGACAATAAATACACAATTTTACATTTCAAATTTGTCCTTTAGAGCATTAGTTGCGCAAATGCCCAAAGGGACTGTGTGAGGTAAAGGAAGATGCCAGTTTATAAATAGGGATGCACATAGAGCAGCCTGGTTTATAACTTCATTGCCATGGTGATAATGACTGTATATTCCCTCAGTCGCTACTAATAGAGCATGTCTTTTATAAAGCATCTCAAAAATGCAAGTTTTTTTTATTGAATGTCAAACAATGCTAAGGCCTTTTTCACTTTCACCACTGTCCCTTTTGTATTGTACTTTATCGCTAGGATCTAGGTGGTTATCGAAATTAAATATCGTTGATATAATGATAGTAGTAGAGGCACGACGAGTCCTGTCTAGCTCATCTATTAGACATGCTAAGTAAAAGAATGTGACGATTGCAGACGACGACCGTTTGATTTACATGGGCATCATTTTTGAGCCAATCTGATGAGACACATCAGATTGCTTTGAACAGGGAGCGTCTGTTCAATAACGCGACATGAAAGGCTGACAGATAAGCACTACCCGACTATTTACTGCCAGCTAATGTGATTGAGCAGGGATGGAGAAAACAGCACAGCACAGTGTTTAAACCACCGATACAGCAAGACTAATGTGACTCTAATGTGAATTAGTCTTTTTTTTTTTTTTTTTATACAATAGACGTGTGGTAAAAACTGCCTCATATACCAGGCTGAAAGAACTTTAATTATTGTCCTGCCTTTGTGCCCTGTCTAGGCTGTAATAATAGCAAATTCTTTAGCTTTTCATGTCTCATTTGATCACCGCATGACGCACAGGTAAATGTCACTCAGTTCCTCAATTAACTTTGAGTGGATGCCTCTTGAACCGTCATAGTTCGTCTCGCTGATATTTTAATGCATCGGGGATAGGTGTTTCATTTCTTTCCCACGAATTCAATCTGAAGAGCTTAGAAAATGAAAGTCTGACTCTTCTGTATTGTAGAGGTGATGCCATCTTGTCAGGCAGAACGTTCAAATAGTCACTGTTTAAGACTCATTATACTATATTTAACTTATTATGTAGCGTTCAGAGCCAGGCATTTATGATAATGTTAGCTCAAAGGTTGAGGGTCTCTGCACAGACAAGCTATTTTGCAACGTTATTGTCTCCAAATGTCATCGTTTATCTTTTCTCTTCAGGGATGCACTGTTGCAACACAGTATCATCACGTGTTAAGAGCGGGTAAAAGTTTTCATTTTGACACATACTTGAGTTAACAGTTATATATGATTTAAATATATCTTTTATTAGGAGGCCTTAACAACTATGTACTTAGATTTAAATTAATCATTTGATACAATGCTATTGTGTACATACAGTACATGTTTTTACTTTGTAATTATATTTTTAAAAATACCTATGTATTTTGTAATTATATTACAAAACCTATTTCTTACACCTTAAACCCACCCTTAAACCTACCTATACCACCAAACCTGTCCCTAACCGTCCCCATATCCCACCAAAACAGCAGCAAAAGTGTTTTACAATGCAAGTAGTTAAGTAGTAGTTAAGGCCAACTAAATATAAAGTGTGACCAAATATATTTAGCAAGCAGAAGGTGTGAATCAGTTCCATGCATGCATGCAAATTCATGCCGTTGTCCTATAAAGGAATAAATGCGATGTTCATTTATTTGCTTCTTTCTTTTGTGTGTGTCTCTCACTTAAAGATGTTTGTGAGGGGCTCACAAATCAACCAATCAAGTCCTTGTTTACTGACAAGAGGAGTGGGAACAGACTGTTCTTAACTCAAGAGCTCTGCACACTCTATTAGTCAATTATTTACTTTTCTTTTGAAGAGCATTAAAAAAAAAAACAGACGCATTTATATAATAGCTATCATGAGAATTATTCTGCAAAATAGCAATAGGTATTTTTCATAGATGATGATGCTTCCTTTATAATCACTGGATCCAAAATTGGATTTTCTTCTTCTTGGATGATCAGAGTTGATATATTTGTGAATCACAGCTAGCTAATGTTACACATTTGGTTTATGACGGGTATAGTAATAAATCAGATGTGTATATTTAGTGTGTTATTGTTAAAGGTTCAGCCAAAAAAGAAAATGAGCTAAAAATGTACTCACACTCATGTTAGATTCTTCATCACAAAAGATTTGGTGGTTTTTAACATTTAACATTACACCACTAATTGCTCACCAATGGATCTTCTGCAGTGAATGGGTGCCGTCAGAATGAGAGTTCAAACATCTGATAGTAACAACACAATAATCCACAACACCACTCCAGTCCATTAATTAATGAATGTATTTATTGTGAAGCGAAAAGTAGCATAAGGCAATTAAACTTGGAACCAAAGTTTTTGTTTTGATTCAATAATCCATAATAATGCTTTCCTCAGTGAAAAAGATATGTCCCTTGCTGTCAGATTCATCAAAAATGTTGTAGATTAGTTGTATTTCAGTGGTTCTCAACCTTTTTAGGTTTAATATTTCGAGTTGGTTTTATTTTTACATTTTAATTTTAGTTTAAGTGATTTTGTTATGTGCTTATACCATTTCATGTCATTTCATGTGCTTATATCATGTCATTTCAAGATTGTAAAACTAGAAATGTTCAGAGAAATTAGCTGCTGACAGTGAATAAAGATTAGTTAATTTGGTGACACTTCAGAATAGATAACACTTGTTAACTATTAAAAATGACTTTTGCTAATTAATAGTTAATAAGGGAGCTGTTAGGTATTGGGTATGTAGAATAAGGTCTTGTAGAATAAGGCATTAATATATGCTCAATTAGCACTAATGGTAATATGCATGCTAATGAGTGTAACTAATAAGTTTAACTGTAAAATAATGTGTTACTGTTCATTTTGATGAACAAAAAGAAAGTCAGTAATATGGTTTGATTTTCCCATCATCATCCTGCGACACCTTTCAAAGTTTGCTGAGGCCGACTAGTGGGCGCCAGCCCCCAGATTGAGAACCACTGATCTGGACTAGGTTTTTGCTTATGTCAGTTTAAATTTCCGAACATTATATTTGTCATTTATTGTAATAATGCAGAGAGATTATTGTCTGCACAAGGAGTCTGACAACAGCCAGTGCTCCACACAGAGATCTGATCTGATCATCATCCAGTCTGTCTGGAATCACATGAAGATACAGAACAAACTGAGACAGACTCAATCCAGAGGAACTGAGGCAACGTCTCCAAGATGCTTCAAAAACAGTTCAAAAACAGTCACAGTTCATCTGGATTTAGTCTGTCTGGTATTATGATGTATGTGTCTTTTGAAAGTCAATGACACTGACAGACAGTTGGGTTTTTTATGCAATGAGGGACCTTTTTGCTCCTTTTTACACCATGAATCCTCTTCCCTTTGTAATTCGTATGCAACTTACAGCCACCTTCTTTCTCTTAGCCTTAAAAGCGAAATGCTTTATCCCAGCCATTTCATTGTGACTTTCAAAATTATAAGCCTTTTGTTCTCTTTTAGGACGTCTGCTCTCATACAGAGACGGCCAGTGAGAGTGGAGAAGGTGATGTCCTCAAAAAGATGTCCAAATGTAGCAAAAAAGAAGGACTGAGGATTCTTGACCAATGATTGTTGAAAGGTTTGGAAAGGATCAGAAATGTCACAAACATCAAAAAATCTACTGTGCCATAAATTTTATCTACACAGGACTGTCTTCTAACAAGCCTGCCCACCCCAGCATCTTTCCAGCTACTCAACTGACATTTTTCCATGTCTAGTCCACTGTGTTCTAATCAATTGTTGTCATCCCCCAAACAGCAAGTGTCCTTTCTCAAGGCTGAAAAAGTATCAAGAAGAACATCCGTAAGAGACATGAAAAGACACATCAAAGTCCATTTTCAGGTCATCCCTTTAATGCATTTCGTCTGCAAAGCCACGTGACCAAAGGCAAATGATGTCATCTTGAGCCTCCTCTGTCTTTTGAGGTAAAGTCATGTAAACTGGTTCATGTGACATCATTTTAGAAAAGTTTGTTTTTATATAAAGGGATACTCCATAGAGATTTTTTTTTCACAGGCATTTTCCTGTAATTTAAATTACACATTACATTGTGTTGTTTTATGGTTAAAGGGTTAGTTCACCCAAAAATTAAAATTATGTCAATACTTACTCACGCTAATTTAAATTTCTAACCTGTAAGACCTTCGTTCATCTTCAGAACACAAATTAAGATATTTTTGATGGAATCAGAGAGATATGGGGATATCCATCCCTCTATAGACAGCAATACAACTGAAATGATCTCAGATCCAGTAATGTGATAAAAAAAAAACTTGAAAAAAGTCCATGTGACATCAGTGGATCAACTACAGTTTTCAAAAAAAATTTTTTTTTTTGCGCAAAGAAAACAAAAATGACATCATATACTCACGCCTTCCATCATTTTAAAGAACATTACTGCATAAGCGTACACTTTCTTCTAGACGCAAACTCATTACTCACACGTGCGTGCTTTCACCCGGATGTAAACAAGGCTGATAACGTCAAATACAAATACAGCTTGTGTGTGCTTTGAGCATGGCGGAAGACGTAAATCACGGGAGATGGGGAAATTATGTTATTTTGTTTTATTTGCTCAAAAAAGTATTCTTGTAGAATTGCAAAAGTGAGGATGAACTGTTTTACCAATATTTTTACCACGTTTCTGGATCTGGACCATTTCAGTTGTATTGCTGTCTATGGAGGGTCAAATGGCTCTCTTATATCATCAAAAATATCTTGATTTGTGTTCTGAAGATGAACATCTTATGGGTTTGGAACGTGTTGTTGAGTAATTAATGACAGAATTTTCATTTTTGGGTGAACTAACCCAAAAAAAGAAATGTATTGTAGAGTGCAAATTATCAAATAAAAATGACCTAATTATGTTAATTATTAAAACAAATGTGTTTAAAGAAGTTGTTTTATAAAGTCTGTCATTCACACAAAGGATTCACACTGCAAAAAAAAAATACATTTTTGTCTTGTTTCTAGTCAAAATATCTAAAAAATTATAAATCAAGATACTTTTACTATAGATAAGCACTGTACAACAAAAAGTCATGGGAAGTATTGAAAGTTATAACCTTCATCCTCCTTTTTTCTTTAGCTTGGTAGCATAAAAGACGTCGTGCTCATTTTATAGAGAACTTTATCTTAAAGTTTTTAAATGGATTTGATCATCACCACATACAACGTCATAGATGAAAAGAGCACAAAGAGCTATTTTGATTGTCCTCGGAGTAAGAAACAACATATCTGAACAAAAGCATTGAGAATGTTTTTTTTTTTCATGTCTGGACACTATAAAATGATGATGAGTCCTCTCAATACTCATATCGATCTTTGCTCTCTGTGGCTCACTGATCCCAAACAGTGATGGAATAGACTTTGACATTCACATGATATGCTTTGTTTTTGACAATATTACCATCCCAGCTGACCCTCTTTGAAGAAGTGCATATTATTTGATGATTTGCCCATATAGGTTCATTTCTGATGATCACAATAGTGCATTAATGGTATGTACACATGAAGCGAAGACAGCTTGATGATTGAAACTGATAACTCTGTTCTGTACTTTCCATCTCAATAGGAATTTTAGCACTTTGCATTTATCTTGTGTATGTCTAGTATGCTGCCAAAGGTCAATTGATTGGTGCTTGGGGCTTGTAAAAGGTCAGAAACGGCTGTGTCTTTGTGTCTGCTGGATAGAGGAAATACTCTTGCGTTGCTCTGTCTGTGGTCTCTCTCAGGGGGGATGCTGGTAGAAGCCACTGCTACAGTGTCACGTTTCTCTTAATGGTCATGGTTAGGACTCAGAAGGATGTGATTGATTGAAGATCGAACCGAGGCTCGAAGACTTTCCATTCCCAATCAACTTCACTCTAAAGTCACTGTGAAGTTGTGGTTTTTGTCGCAAACACTCTGCAGTCTGTCTCGGGCCGAGCAGCCACTCATACCCAATCAGTCGGCTAAACAAGCTAATAACGGTCATTAGAGAAGCACTGCACTCCCCCTTTTCAACATTCATTGAGCAAATGGGAAGGGGGCAGAGATGAAAAAGTGGGCCGTGTCACATCCTGTGGTTCAGATAAGCCTCCCCCTCTTTCTCCATTTAGCTGATCTGATTCGGGACAGAAGGAGCTAGGAAGTTTAGCACGAAAAAGCAGCATGGCAGAGCGTGACTCATTGGTATGGGGATGACGCCAGGCCTGTTGAGCTGAGTTTGTGCACAAATGTAAGCATCTCTTGCTGCTTCTTGATGTCTGTCATTTCAATAAGGCTCATTCAAAGCTTGATTTGGTTCATTGGTTTTAATATCTGTGCCCGCTGGTACGATAACGCAGGGACTATTGTGAATTGAGAAAGACCTAGCAGACCTAGATCAGATTTCAGGAGCCTTTCTAAAGTAATATGTAGGAGTTTGGGGATTGTCAAAGTGAAAATAATACAAGAGGCCATGCTGTTAGCAAAGGTTAGTGGCTCTTTACAGCCCAGTACTTCACTGCCACTTGAAAATCTTTAGCTTTAATCATATTGTCCTTTTATATGCCTTACGATTATGATTATGCCTTAAGATTAAATGTTTGTTTTTCTGTGATTTATTTTATTGTTTTCCAGAAGAACTGAAGCAACGTCTCCAAGATGCTTAGGTTTTTTTGAAACATCTTGGAGACATTGCCACAGTTCTTCTGGATTTAGTTCTTCTGGATTCAGTTTGTATAAATAACTTTAGAATATGTTGTATTTAATCTAATGAATATTCATAAGAGCTGTTTTAATGTGTTAATATTATTTATTTGTGGTTATAGCGTTTAAGAGTATAATCATTTATAACATAATGAACATGATTCATCCACTCACAATGAATAGTTTTAATGCAGTAATAAGTAAGACTTATAATTAAGTCTCAAATCTTACCATTTTACTCATGTTACTTTACTTAAAGCAGACAAATGCCACTTATAAGTAATAATAATAACAATACAAATTATGAATGTTAAGATATGATATAGTCCATTTAATGAAGTAGATTTAATATGGTGCTCATTTTTTGTCACAAATAATAATACTCTTAACATTTAGAATCACAAAAACATGAACATTGTAATGTATTATAATTATTTTTATGATTATTCATGAGATGTTGTAACACGTTATAAGGTTTTTTTTTATAATGCATTGTGCATTTATAATGCCTTAAGAATACCCTTATAATCTAATATAAATACAGGCTTCGTAGAAAGCGTTACAGATTTCTTTTTCTTTTCTTTTTTTTTAAATTAATGCTTTTATTCAAGCAAGCTCTTATTAAAGTGATTGAAAGTTACAATATTATGCAAAATGTTTCAAATGAATGCTGCTGCTACTATTTAAATTGTATTAATATTGCATAATAATACTGTTTTAAAATATTTTTGATCAAATAAATGCTGACTTAATAATCGTAAAGGATTTTCAAAATCATTAAAAAATTTTACCAACACAAAAACAAAGCAACTTTGTGCATTAATATATATGATGTACACTCACAGAGATGTGTTTGTAGTAGTTTTACATGTTCAGACATGGCTCATCCAATCTGACTTTAGAGTCTGAGCTATATTGTGTTACTGAAACAGCCTGAAGTTGATATATAATAGTGCAATAGTATTCTCTGTGAACAGACTCTTTCTCTCACAGCTGTTAAAGCCTAAATGACTTAGTCTGTACTAATGAAAGTAATTCAGTTTTACACTGATGTTAATCACACCCCCCAGCCATGAGCTGATAGATTTACTGGCACGTGCTCTGTAGCTCCGTGATCAATGTGAATGAAAAAGAGCAGCAGAGCAAACTGCTGGCTTACAACGTGAGTTTGACCTTGTTTGACCTCTCAAATTTACCTGTTATAGAGCAGACTGGAGTGGGGAGTTTTTGGAAAAGGTTTATACTGTACATATTTAACTTATTGATGTATTATGGGTGAGAAATTAAATGCTTACACAACTAGGCAGTAGTTAGTATTAGATAGTAACATCCTCACATAAATGAACAGGGGCTGGCTGCATAAACTTTTAAACTATAGTCTTAGTCATCTAATTTTTCTTTAAGACTGGTCGTAATGTTTTTTTTGGTGTTGTTGTGTTTTTTTTAATTATTATCATTATTCAAAAAAGCCTAGATTAATCCAAGTTAAGTCCAAAAATAATTAGTATTGGCTAACTGCTATTTATGCAACTGGCCCCAGGTCTAGATAATATTTGTATTGTGTAAAGATAATTGTGAGATTCTTTTAGAGCAATTAAAAGGCTACGGTATATTTATAATAAGAATGTTTAATTAGTTTTACTTTCTTCAGTGTAATTTGAGCTTTAAACTGCATATGCTGCTGTGTATTTCTTCTGTGTGCTGTGTTTTTATATGAACAGCCTCACCTGACAGATTTATTCCACCAAATGGCTCTTAGCCATCTTTAATTAATTCATTTCATAATCTCTCTTAACCCATGTATATAATAATGTTACCCCACCCCTCAACTCTTTTTTGGAGTTGATTACCATATCCTAGATTTTCTTAGCTTTTCGTTGTCATGGTGACAGGTCTCTATGCTTGCATCTATAATTAAGACAGTGAATTACTGTCCTATCACGGTATTATCCCACTTTCACCACAAGAGGTCACTAATCAACCTATCGATGAGTGTTTGGTACCAGAGAAGTTCCTTGAAGGATTAGTTTAGTTTCAGAAGGAAAATTCTGTCATCATTTACTCACCCTTGTCACTTGTTTCAAACCTGTATGAGTTTGGTAAGCTTGGCTGCTAACCTGATTTTACTCATTTTAATGGCAGCTCCCTCAACTTCAGAGTTTATATCCGGACTTTAAATGTATTACCAGTTTTGTTAGCTACCAGAGTTTGTAGAGTGGCGTGGGAAAAAACGTTCAGATTTCGTTAAAGGAGTGGCGGGAGCCACAAATTAAAAAACTTGCCAAAATACACAAGAGGAAAGAGTTTGATAGGATTAACAACTACCACATGTTTATGAGTTATTCTCGACAGGTAAGTCGAGTTAAAAGTTGCCTATTATGTTGGACCTTTTATTGAAATTACCTTTAAGTTAAAACTGTAATGTAACTGTAATTTCCCAAAAGTTCTGTTTTAAGAATTCTTCTTTAAAAAAAATAGTTACTGACTAATTAAAGAATCATCTGAGAGAGCTTTACATCTTTAATATGTGACTTGACATTAATTTCCTTTTTTTGTAAAACAAACATTTCAGTTTAAAGTTAAACTCAAACCAACTACCAAGTTGCAAATCATCTGGCTGTTATGTAAATTAAAGCCTGCTAGCTATTTGCATTCAAAACGTCTGTCGTTATGTTTCACCAAGTTGTCTAATTAAAAATGAAATGAAAATTTAAGATTAGGCTATTCACAGTGACTGAGGTTACTGTATGTGTCAAGTTGCTTTAGCGAACAGTGTCTCCCCTAATACATGATTAGTTTCTTGCTTGTTGTTGAGTGGTTCAGCATTTGTTTAGGCTATAGGTTGGGAGATGAAGTGTGTTAGGCCAAACAAACTTAAAATGATGAGGACACCATGAGTAATGCTGTTTCTATGGTTACAGTAAAGAAAAGGCAAAAATTGTTTAATGTCCAACAGTTTGGGAGTTATTCCCGCTACATGTTATTCATGTAATTCTATGTCTGCAATGACAGAGAGAAAACAAACATTAGCTTTGAACTCACGGAATTCACTTAAGTATAGCATTATGTCCACACACACTCACATGTTGGCTTTCCATGTTTTATGGAGATTCCTTAGTTGTAATGGATTTTATACTGTAATGACTGTATTTACCCAAAACCCCTCACACAAAACTGTCATTTTAAGCTTGTTTTCAAATGGGAACATATAGTAGATCTATCTGTTCTCTTTCTTGGAAATAAAAGCTTAGACTTTAAATAATGACATGATCTGTCTATCTTTATCTGATCATACAAAATATCATGACTTGTCTTTTTTTTATAACATAAGAGCAAAAGAAATGTTGCTTATAGTACATTACAATGCACCAAATCCTGTTACTTAGATGGGTTAAATAGTGACAAAAAGTGGTTAAAAAGCAATGAAGCTGGGTGAGAGGTTAAGGATAACACAAGGTCAAAAACCATATTTACTTTTAAGCTTCCAAAATAGATAGTAATCTTCCTCTGCTCTACATGTTAACAATGTCAATCACAGGCCTCTTGTAATGTTATGAAGCATAATAATTTTGTGTTGTTGAAAATACAATTTAACAGCTGTCACTCTCGGCAAACCTATACTTATTTTGATTTCATACACTCATCAAGCCACATCATTTCTGTTGTTGTGATGAAAACTGAGAGGGGAAAATGGAGAGATAATACCCTCTGGTGGTACCGATGGAGAATTTTGTAAATCAAGAGGTTGTATTGTAAAGCACTTAAAAGATTAAATAAAGAAATGATTATACATGAAGAAATTATTTATAGTTTAAGTAACCTCAGTGATGTGGGGAAAAAAAGAATGCTATATTTTACAGCAAAAAAATATACTGTAACTAAAGAACACATTTAATTTGGTTACAGTTAAATTACTGAACAAACACATTCTGAATAAATCAAAAGCAAAAAAGAAAAAAAAACAGTTTTATTTCTATAACATGTCAATTCTGCATATCATACAGTTATGTCAGTCACAAACATATATTTTATTCATGAGTTTATTTCAAAGCATTATACATGCTTGAATTATTCTGTACAAGTAGAATAGTGTTCAAAGAAAACTCTTATACATACCCCGAGGCTGCAACAGATACAAAACCTGATATTCCGGCTGCTCAGTTTTTATGGCATTATACATGTTACTACACTTTCAGGAAACTTTCAGGTGTACGACACAGCACTCATGTTATCTCCCAAATCCATTTGGATCCCCCACCTCCAAAAAAAACATTTACATTCACTGTAGTACAGTCCAGTATATATTGTACCCAAAGGCAGTTTTGTATTTTGTAAGCTTGGAGATGTATATACAAGAAAAGAACAAAGAGATACGAGCCTTCAGCAAATGTGTTCACAATCATAACTTAATAGTTATCAAACAACAGCAGTCCCAGATGGACCAGAAGGGAGTATCGGGCACATGCCCTTATCAGTTCTCCGTCCAACGGATACTAAATGGATAGCTGGGCTGGAAAAGTGATAAGGAGATGTAGTCGACTGAAATCGAAGTCTCACCATGATGGAAGAGTCTCCAGTATGTTCTGCACATCCAACTCCCCATAAAGTATATTCACAGCAGTATAACGTCAGAACAAAATGTCCAAAGAGGCGTTGATATCCCCAACTCCCGGTAGAAACAAAACCCTCTGACCTGCTGACTAAGGGAGTATCCTGAAAATACTCACAGAGAAAGTTGTTTAGACACACCTCATTGATGAGTTTTATGTCACCTTAGCCCGACCCTATTCCACTTTTTTAAGCTCTCATTGGTCCAAAACTGAGATTCGGATTTCAGTCGCTCATCAGAACGCCAGCCAATGGGGTGGGAGAGGATTGGAAAAGGTGCTAGTCACACAGGTGTGGTTCAGCTGTGCATTCCAGCACACACATACCTGTCAGCTTAGACTTCATCCCCATGCCCTGAAGAGACAGGCTGTCTCAAAAAAAATAGCAATACTTATTATCATTCAAAACCACATTCCTCCTTTTAATTATTTTGGCTTGTGTGTAACAAAAATATACATGTCATCCAAAATGCAAAGTAGGATTGGATTTTAATGAGATTCAGTAGGGTCCAATGGTCGCACATCACAATGAAAATCTAATGTGAAAGCATTAAATAAGGGCAAAACTTTGAACCCTAGTGAGCGTGGTTTTTGTATCCTAAAACAATTAGATCATAAGCACAGTTTTAACTCTGAACTTTCTACGACAGTCCAAATGTTAATTTTTCCACTGAAGCACAAGATGCTCTTTGGATCATGCTGGAGAACATAAACATCAGGTCTGACAAACTTGTGTGGAGCTGATTTATTTTCCAATTTTCAAGGTCCAGTTTTCACTATTAACTAGGCCTTCAACTTTCGCCTAACTTCTAATTTGCTGCATATTATTTTACCTGGTCTCTTCGCATTAACGTACCTTTGGTGCACTTTTTTTTAGCCAGACACAAAATTCGTACCAACAAGTACATATCACTGCAGTTTCCAAAATTAATGAACACTAGAGGCTGTAAAACTCAAACATGTTTTATTCTAACTATGTTTCAACAAAACAGTTCAAATCTCTGTAAAAGGAAGTTGAAAAGTTAAAAGCAACAGTTCACGGATATTTCAATTCTGAACCACTGCAATACATACATATATCAACGTGATAAAACGTGCCAGAGTTCACATATTGAACCTCTGTTTTGGCGCCCATCAGTAGACGTTTCTCTTAAAAATTGTTGTGAAAAGTGCAGTAAGGCACATAAAAACTGTGTTGCACAAAAAGTCCACAGAGGTACATATTTTTATGAGTAGTTAGTAGGTAGTTGTTAAGTTTAGGTAGGTTTAAATGTAGGGCTGGGTGCTAATTCATTTCTTTAAAATAAATTCATAAATTTATTTTTAAAAAAAAGACTTTTTAGAGGCCTGATGTCCTCTGGACATATGAATAAATATAATTTTTCAAAAATATTATTAAAATATTATTATAAAATATATACACAATCAAGATGTTTGGCATAGGATGCATTGGTTAAATTATTTTATCTGAGCATCAAAACAGTGGGGCTTTACCACCCCATAATGTAGATAATCAGCAATGTTGGCCAAAAAAGCTTAAAGGTTTTAGGTTGTATTGCCACTTTCATAAGACATCAAATTTCACTTGAACATTATGTGGTACAGAAAGGTTATCTAAGTATGTCTGTGATACAATGTTTCCTATACAGTATTAATGAGTGTTTCTGGCCGGTCTCTTCTCTTTTTCCCGCATTGCCCGTCACTTGCACTTGCCGCTGTTTTGAGCAGGCTGCCAGTTTCTGTTTGTGTCTGTGTGCTTGTTTAGCCCTGTTTGTTCGCATGCTTCCAGGAAGTAAGCCAAACCTAAAGACCCAGCTGGTGGTGGAATGTTAAATATAGGTTGTACTGAGACATCTAGCACAGTATACAGTATAAATAATCCACAAGTATGATTGCAAGATCCAATGAGTTTTAATTGCACAGAATACAGTTTAAACCGCAACGACTCAGCATATACTCAGTCAATTTACTAAATGTGACCCATTTATGACCCTTTTATGTATTTACAGTATGTGTAAAAAGTACTTTCACAGTGAATAGCTGATGCCAACTTTAACTGTGTTGAAGTAATTAATACGTTAATTAATTTAAAAAAATGAATAAAACAAAAATGAAATTAATTAAAAATTTATTAAATGTTGCTAAGGCCAAATCTTTTAGTTTTTCATTTAATATTTATATTATATTTATATTTCTTTTAGTATTTTTAATTAATATTTTAGTTGACAAAATGCGTTATTAATTAGATGTGTTAATTTGCCTCAGTCAAATGTAAGGCACAATCTTAAAAAAAAAAAATATTTTATAGAAGTACCTGTCAAATAATTCTGCATAATTACCATATGTCCAAATACATATATTATTCATACTAAGCCTATTAATAATAATTTAATAATAACTATAATAATGTTCATTTAGCAAAGCAATGCTTTACTACATTATTTATCAGACTGAATGTACAGCATGCTTTTACTTTTAAAAATCAGTGTCTGAAACTGCCCCCGAGTCTTAGACTCTATGTTTTAGAGTCACATGCATCCATATACCCATTAGGCAGAGGTAGGCGACTGCCTCGGGCCCCCGAAAGCCAAGGGGCCCCCAAAATGCTTTTCATACACGAGATGCGCGGTAAGCGAGGACACGTGACAAGTTGTTGTTTAAGGTGTTTATTACCATGACGAGTTGAATGTGCCTTTGCAGAGCTCTGGTCTTGCGTCTCAACTGTAAATCAATTGCTATTTCGTGGTCTGCAGCATGAAAGAATAAAAGTGACTGCTACATGAATAAATTTTAATGTTAATGAAAGAATCCCATAATAATATGTACATGGAAATATGTAGAAACACTGGACTTAACTATGTGGCACCATTATACAGCAGCAAATAACAGTAAATGTGTTCAAATATAGGGCCCCATTCCTATATTTGCCTGAGGCCCCAAATTCACTAAATCCGCCCCTGCGTGCATCTCAGGGACTTTGTAAATTAGCTGAGTTGAAGTTAATTTGCCCTTAACACTGCAAAGACCAGCTCTGTGCAGCTTTTCTGCGTGGCCGCCCCTCGGGATCCTGATCCATGGTGACGTGTCTGCAGAGGACGGGGGAGGGCATCCCCTCGCTCTGTGTCTGTGTGCATTGCACACCCTGGTTAGCTTAGTCCAGTTCCTCTCAGCCCGGTGTGAAAGTGTTGAGCTAAAGAAAACAGGGGCGGCCCGCTCTTGATCCAGTTCCGGCTTTCTTCTCCACACCAGCTGCCAGTGGCACTCACACGGATGAGGGGAGATCTGCTAAAGCATCTCCACTGCATTGCGGCGCTCTCTCCTGGGATTAGCTAGGCTCTGCATTCCCACTGTCATATTGCTGGAGTCTTCAGCGCCACAGAAGGCGGGGGTGGTGTGTGTGACATAGCAATGAGAGTATGAGGTGTGAGATGTGCGGTCTTGGTGGACTGGGCATATTATCAGCTGGATTTCAGTGTCAGTGTTCCTGTATAGGCAGGAGAGGAAGTTGATGCGCATTGATGCGCAAATTTTCCATTTGTCTGACTTTGGCGAAGTTACAATTTGTAACACATTTTTTTAATTTGTGATAATGGGAAGAGGTATTGCTAATATTTGTTTGACTTATTAAGTATTTTTTAATATATATATAAAGCTAAATAGGAAAGTTTCTTTGAAAGGAATCTAGGATTCCATGAAAAACCTTTAAAATCAATTAAACCTATCTTTTGCACAAAAGGTTCTTCATAATGAAAAAATAAATAAATAAATAAATAAATAAAGAACTGTTCAGTATATATGTTGGGGAAAAAATTCTAATAATTCCAAAACATATTCTTATATAATTTAAAACTCTACGAAAATGGCAATTTTGTAAAAGAAGTTAAATGAATCTGCCATTTTATTTGTTTTATTTAAATGATTTATTTATTTGATTTATTTAAATGAATAGATTCACTGATGGGTGATATCATGTACATATAATACATATAATATGTACATGTAAGCACCTATTTGTTTACCTATATATTAGTAAAATTATTAAAATATATATATAAAAAAAATACCCATCCAAGTGCACACACAGAGCAATGAAAAGTGCTCAAGGGTCTCACCTCAGTCATGGTATTGAAGGTGGAAAAAGAGCTGGTTATTCATTCCCATTGCCTACAATCCCTGCTGGACCTGGGACTTGAAGCCCCAACCTTTGGGTTATAAGTCCAACTCCCTATCCATTAGGTCACGACTACCTAATTTTTTGCTTAAAAAATTATTAAAATTAGAAGTAATACAGGAGACTTATATGGCCTGTATATGCACATATATGCACCTCAATTTTGCCTATATGTGGCATATATATGTAGCATATATATTATCATATATACGCATATATACTGCATATAGGTTTCATATATGCGCATATATCCTCGTATAGGTTCTTTCCATGTGGGCAGTAATGCTATTTTTAGTTAGTTATTTCCCGACACAGAAAGCATTCTTACTATAAGCAAGATGTTTTGTCAAGATGAAAAAGAAAATAAACAAAAAAAATAAATAAGGTAGTGCTAATTAATGATTAATTATGATTAATTGCATCCAAAATAAAAGTATTTGTTTAGGCTACATAATATATGTGTACTGTGTATATTTATTATGTAGCCTATATATACACACATATACTGTACAGCATATATTTAAAAAAATATTTACATGTATATACATGTATATTTATATTTTCTTAAATATATACATGCATGTGTGTGTATTTATATATACATTAAATATACACAATATTATTTTGGATGAGATTAATCATGTGACAGCACTAATAGTATGTAGTATGCCAAATAATAGCAATAAAGTAGGGCAACTAATCTGTTCCTTTCAGTACAAACACATACCATTTAGGGATAACCCTTTAGCTTTTGTACCTCAGGGTGTGTCCCAGTGACAGATTTTTACCCTTACAGTGTTGTGATTGATTCCCTCTTCCATTTATATATATTAAAAAAAACACTTCCCATGTCATTTTTGATAACTGGTGATCTAAACATCCATTGCTTTCACTTCATGTCCAATTTCCCAATTTCCCAATTGACCATCATGCTCTCCTGCAGATAAAACACTTATCTCTACATAATGCTCTGGATTCAACAAACACTCACAGACAGACACACCACAATCTCCTGAGAGCCAGCTCTAATTGAAAAAGCGCTAGAAATAGCCACTAAGGTCCGAGGGCTAATAGTGTCATGATGAGAGATGATTGCACAATGGCTGGAAGGAGATTTACACTCTATTGTCTTGTAAAGACAAGAGTTGGTCAATGGTGAAGGGCCTTGATTGGGTCTTCTACAGACATCAGGTAATTCTCTCTAATTATGCCTTTGCGGGGATGCTTGATGGCAGATGAGAGGTTGCAGAGGATACATAAAACATTGTTCTAATGTATATATTTTTTTCATAACCTATAACATAACCAGGGCATGTTTACAAATATTTCATTTTATTATTTTCATTCTCTGTAGTTTGCCTTTCTCTATCATGTGACTGTAGGAGTTTATTCTCAAATAAACATGATTTTGATCTTATAATTTAGCATCAGGCATTCACATCAGTTGCATTTTAAAGGAACAGTGCACCTAAAAAAAAACTAAGGCCATTCGATGCAGACGAGTTTGTGTCTTCACTGAAAAAGATTTGGAAAAATGTAGTAATATATAATTCCCTCACTAATGCATCACAAAGCATTATCATTAATCAAATCCATCAATTAATGTATTGTTGCATAAAAAGTTGCATGTTTATAGAAACAAATTTACCATTAAAGAATTTCAGTTGTCACTGCTGGCCAAATTCTGACCATTATGTTTATTTTAACACTTCCTCCAGTTAAATCCAACCACTGTTGTCAAAATAATCCATCAATATATTTGTTTGGGACTGTTTCCACTTAATCTTTGCATATTTCTCTCCTGTTTCAAATGAAAGAACCAGAGAAAGCAATATTATGAATAGAGGACACTTTTTGTAGCCAGAAGCAATGATGTTAAAAAACATCTTGATGGATTTGTTTCTTACAAATACTCAGCTTGTGGATTATATACTCTCATTCTGACGGCACCCATTCACTGCAGAGGATCCTCTGGTAAGTGTAATGTTACATTTCTCCAGATCTCTTCCAATGAAGAAACAAACATCTTACATCTTGGATTTAAACATTTTAAATATTTCAATTTCTATTTAAAATTTTATTTAACATCACGATTTTCATATTTATTCATTTGGCACTTTTTATGCACATACAGTTTATTTTCAAACCCATAACAATGGCATTGCTAGCATCATCTAGATGCACATATTTTCTGTACATCTATGTTTACTCACGAACAGCAGTTTATTGGCTGATCTGGTGCTCATAATGTGGTGATATAATCCTGTTACTCGCTCAGCAACACATCCTCCTCTTTTATAGCACAGCAGTGCAGCACAGCGCCTTTGCCAGCAGGGGGCTGTACGACTGACTTTCTAAAAATAGGCATCAACTTTATTTCTCAAGGGATACAGAGGCTTTTCTAGAATGTCTTCTTCTATTTCTAAACAAAGCACTCATCTGCTCTATAATAGAGATTACACGTTGTACAGAATATCCTTGAGCTTTATATATTGTGCACAGTGAACGAGCAGCTAGAGCTGTTTATTGGCACAGCCCATATGTTCACATAGTCATATATTATATATGTTCACATATCAAACTTAGATGCACCACTGTATTTCAAAAGGGTAAATCCGTCACTTCTTTCCAAAGACTGAATTTGGAGCTTCATATCGTGACGCTGAGTCGGTTTTGTAACATTTAGCTGTAGATGTGGCTTTTGAGACGTGAAGGAAGGACCCCACGTATCTGCCTGTACTGCCTTAAAGACTTTTCCCCCCAAACCATTTTTGGCTGTACTGAAATATACTCAGTTGCTATGGACACAGATCATAGTTTTTTTTTTTTTTTTTTTTAAATCTGTGTCCATGACAACAAACCAGCTATTACAGAAAGGGGCCACAATGTAATTCCTTTTAGAAGAGGCTGCACGTGCAAAAACGAAAAAAAAAAAAAAAAAAAAAAGGACTTTATTGTTTCGTATCACATTTACATAGAGAAGGTATATCCTATATTTGTGTACTATAAAGTTGTGTCTGTAACTGAAGAATTTGTTAAAAAAAAATCACATAGCTGATATGTGTCATTGGATAGGATGTCGAGGATCTTTTTATTTTACAATTGATATGAATTATTAGCCTTAACCCTACACTAGCAACAGACATTGAGTTTGTTTGTTGGAAGTGCGTGCTAATAGTGCAGCGGAGCATGTAGAATGCTGCTCCAGTGTTTTCCGCGCTGTGACATTAATTGTGGCTTGCATGTGGTATAAAATGAAGAGGCTATGTACTAATGATGAATGGCATGGAGAGGCTGAATTCAGATGCATCTCAATAGCTATTATTCTCCATTGAGTGAGGAGAGGAAATGCTAGCTTACTCCAACGGCGCAGATTACATGAAACGTCCTGGATGTCCTGAAATGATTGCTCCCTTTAACCTTTGCGCTTGTGCTCTTTCCTCAGTGTGAGATGATTCCGATTTATTTGTGATTTTTAAGTATTAAACTGTATTGGCTCTAGTTTTCTGCTGGATGACAAGTACTGTAGTATTGATGGGAAAGATGGGAAAGAAGTTCATCTAAAAATGTAAATTCTGTCATCCTTTACTTATTCTAAAGTTATTCTAAACTATCTGTCTTTTTAAAGAATATGGGTAAAACAAATATTTGTTGGTCTATGAATGTCAATGGGGACCATAAACTTTATATCTTCATATACAATAGTTAATTTGTGTTCAGCGGAAGAAAATAAAAAGAATAACTCGAGGGTGAGTAAATGATGACAGAATCTTCTTTGTGTGTGTGTGTGTGTGTGTGTGTACTGTCACTTTAAGAACAATGTGGGTTTGCTTCTAAATTGTGGAAAGTGTAGCATGTATAGGATGAAGATGCATCGGCCATGTCAAGAAGCAAGAAAGCCCCTACATACATTTTTAGAGAATGTAATATTTGATATAATTGTTATATAAGTATTACTTTAGTAGTGTCAATAATGTAAAATAATCATTTATTTTTTATAAAAGTATGTTTCGATATTTCAGTTGAAGACAGGCTATAAGCAGAATCATATCAAAAAGTACATTTATTCTATGACTTAAATACAGGCATACAAATACATTTAATTGCCCAAATTTTAATTTAAAGTCAACACCATAAATTCAAACTTATAGCCTATATACAAACACACACATGCAGCCTATATATGTGTATGTACTGTATGTAAACAAAAACTTATTTTGGATGCGACAGCGTATATAAAAAAAATGTATTTGTCCACAAATCAAAAGCCTTTGATTTTCAACATAATACTACTTAACATATTTAGATGAAATGGCAAAATGAAGAGCATGTTTTACCCCAAACAACTAAGCAGCTAGGACTGGCGAACCATCTTCGGTTTATGCAGAAAACATGAAAATAATACAATTAAGAAAAAAAAAAAATCTAACTTGTCCCACATCGAGTTGCAGAGTTGTATGCGCACAGTTTTCCTGCACCCTCCAGCAGATGGCGGTCACATGCAGGTGATTGACCGAGCGGCATGGTCATCAGGCTCATTATCAAAGCGGATGATGAGGCTGCACTTCGCGTGCAGAGCTCGCAGCTGAGTAAGCTGGGGATAAGGAGCAGGTCCAGAAGACGACTCTGAACTCAAAGCTGGCCATTTTCACTCAGTATGAACCCTACACTACTTAAATCTGTAAATCTGGGGCACGTGTTAATTAGAGCATTTTTGCATTGGTTATTAAAGATTCACTTCTGATTGTTGTCTGACGATATGATGCTTTAAATGCGAATTTATGCAAAACATAAAGCAATACTGGCAGTATTCACCATATTTGACATCGGTTAAATCTGCCTGAATGCAGATGGTTTTATCCTAGTAACGTTACCTGAAATACTTCCTACAAACCAGCTAAAGCGGATCCATCTTAGCCCTTTAAATAAGAAAGTTTGCGTTCAGATGTGAACTTGAGTGTTGCGCTCCCAGGTTTTAATTGCAACTTCAGTATGAAGCGAAGAGGTATTAGGCTACACTTAAAAATCTTTGCAATGATTCATTAAGCAGCACTTCGTATTCGCACTAACGTCTTTTATATGTGAGGTTTCAGTGTTGGCGTTTAATAATGACACAGCAACACTGCGACGGGAGAGCAATGGATGCCTTCTACGGTAACACTGCAGTAAAAAGGAGAGAAAGGGGGTGTTTAAGATCACCACCTCAAAATCAGCTCTGCACGCTGTTGGCAAGTCTTGTTGCTATGGAGATCGCATCCTACTACAGGTGTAAGTAACGACAGAGGAAGTCAACTGTGTTTTCTCCTTCCCTCTCCTCACGCTATGCTGCTTTTTATCTCCCTCTTTACTCTCTCATCGTCCCTCTCTCTCTTTTCTGTCTCTATCTGTAATCGTAGATGTGAAACTGCATTTTTCATTTCGGTCATTGGAACCGGATCTTGTAGCTCAGCATAAACCATAAATACCTTCACATCTGTGCTGCAATTAGTCAACGGCGTAACTAGCCATTGTTGCGTTGAACGATTGCAACACGAGTTGTCTTGCTGACCAGACAACCCCTGGCTAATGCTTCAGTGACGCTGGACACGCTGGGCTGTGCAATAGAATTAGCTCACAGGCGGTGTGTAAAATGCACACAGAGCCAGACTGAAATAAATGAGCTGGGAAGCCTTTTCTTCCCCATCTTTGGCTTTTGTGGAGATCCAAGCTGAAGAGATGCAGACCCAACCTAGCAATTAGCATTATTGTTGTTGCCCTTATCCAGTCTGTTACTTGTATTTCCAATAATGCATAATAAATTGAACCTCTACCCTTTAGATGAGGCTTCAACCATAGAAAATCAATTGTGCTTTATGGTGGAGTATGATAAATTACCGTACAGCATGGTACAATCATGTAGATAATGGCTAAAGCATTTAAACTATATTTAGTAAGGATCTGATGACTGTGTAATTTTTATTTAGCATTTTTACACTATTTAAAGGGACAGTTTACACAGATATAAAGATTATATTTTTATATATACTTTCAGAAATTTTCAGAAATCTTTTGAAACATGACACCAAGGCTGCTTTTATTTTATCAAAACACAGTAAAGCATTGTTATTTTAAAATTCATTTATAATTTAAAATGACTATTTCTATTAAAATGTATATTTTAAAATGTACATTCGCAACAGTCTCATATGCATTTTCAGGTAAATACAAATTAACTGGTACACATGACGTCACCTGCAGTAGCATTGAAATGTCTCTGCACACAATTTAATTTAATTTATTTATTTTCCCCATGTTTTCTTTGTGATGTGGACAAAACATGGGACAGAAAAAAATATCTTATCTTTATATACTTTTCTTTAAAAGTTTGGAGTTGGTAAGATATAAAAAAAAATTCTGCATTTATTTGATACAAAAAAAAAAGTAATAATGTAAAATATTATATTTGGTTTTGAATATATATATATATTAATTTAAAATGTAATTTATTCCTGTATGTCACATGAGCCTTGCGAAATCAAACAAATATGCTGATTTGATGTTTAAAGAAATATTTTTTTATTATCAAGACAGAAAACGGTTCTGTGCTGTGTAATATTTTTTATGGAAACGGATCATTTTTTGTAAAAAAAAATAAACAAATACTTTAATGCCAAAAAGCTTTTAATACAATTTTGATTCAATGCATTCTTGCTGAATAAAAATATTAATTGCACTCTATATATATATATACACACATACAGTGCCCTTCACTAATATGTAAATCTGAGCCAAGGCGGCTGTGAAAATAAATCTGCATTGTTTATCCTTTTGATCTTTCGTTCAAAAGCTGTACAAAATTCTAGCCCATCATTGAAGTAAAACAATTGAGAATGGGGAGAAAAACTCATGATGAAATAAATGTTTTTCACCAATACTTGTTGGCCGCAATTATTGGCACACTTATTAAAAGAAATTAACACTTGAAATATATCAGTCTGTGTGGAATGAATGTATACATTATACAAGTTTCACTTCTTGAATGGAATTTAGTGAAATCAACGTTTTGAAGATATTTTAATGATTAGCACCTGTATAAATATGAAGATTGTATTTGCAAAAACAGATATCTCATGTTTTTTTATGTTATGTTGTTTTGTTGTGCTACTGTAGTTTGCTGTATTTATTTATAATTTTTTTTTTACAAATGAAAGTAACAAACTGAAGTTTGATTGAGATTCATTGGAATGCACAATTAAAAAAACATGCTCTTCGAAAACATGTTTTTATCAAGCAGAATTTCTTTCATAAATATCACATATGTTGTCAGCCTCACTCTTTCACTTTACTGTGAAATCTGCCAGTGTCAAAAGTTTTCTATGCCATTTTTGCTACTGCCCTCTCTTCAGTGAAAATCACATGACCACTTGTTATTGTTTTTTGCTAAGCTTCTGTATTAATACAATTGTTCCTTTTTGTTTATATACACACACACACACACACACACACAATCAGTGTATGCATCCTTTCTTACCATTTTTCCTTTCAAATACACGTCAAGCTAATTTAAGCCTTCAAAAGTCCCTTGAAGTAACAAGAAACCTACCACACACTGGATGCAATAGAATTATTTTTCCTGCCTCTCCTCCAAAAAAACTTGCTCTCTAGCGCTGACTTGTCTAATTCTATCAGTTTTGGAGCGCAGTGTTGTGCACTGCAGGCGGCCGCTGCTCGGCTCTCCTGTGGAGTTGAGCCTAACCGAAGCGGACTTAAAGAGGCTTATTAATCCTACCGCTGCACATGCTCTCTTCAGGCCATGACACAGTGCAGCACAGACATCCAGCCACAAATAGATCTCCAAATGTAGATTATCCAAATACATGAAGTGCAGACTGTGAGGGGATTCATCCTGTACAAAGTCATGCTGAAGGAATCCATCGCTAACAGAGACTGACATTGTTGCTGCTCACAGTCGGATTGGGAAGATGGGTGGAGGCTTCCACCTGAGATCGTGTCTGTTGTGGAGACATCTGGCCTCTGCTGGACGTGGGCAGTGGCTGTGCAAGTCTCTTGCCTTAATTTATCTCCTAAATTCAAATTTATCTCTTTATCTCCTAAATTCAAAAGACATAAGTAATTTTACTTAAAGAAAATAAGACTAGTGTAAGCATATTATTTACAGCTTTGTAAAGTGCATTTATCAAATTATTGTAATGATAAACCTAAAAATAAGATGATTAAACAACTTCACTCAGAAATTGCTAGTAAATTTCTGAAAATAATAATAATAATAATAATAAAAAAACAGCAAGGAAGATGTTGAATAAAATATGACATTTTGAAGTAGAAAAACTGAAATATTATTTTCTTGTAAAAAATTGTCCTATAATATAATGAACATCTAGCCTAATAAAGAATTGCCACTGAGAATAGTTAGATGTTTTTATTATTATTATTATTAAATAATATTTAAAAATCAACAAAGATACTCCTCTTTTCAAACGTTTGTGTTGGTAAGATTTATACATTTTAAAACAATCACTCATGTAGTAAGGCTGCATATATTTGATAAAAAATCCAGTAATATTATGAAATTTTACAATTGTAAATAACTCATCAAAACAAATAATTTGAATATATCTTAAAATGTAAGATTACTCCTCAGTGTCACATGATCCTTTAGGAATCATTCTAATATGTCGATTTGTTGCGTTATGCCTAACCCAACTCACGACTAATTCGGAAAATTTGTGCTAATTCGTACAGCCTCACTCGTACAATTTTGTACTATTTATCTAAACCCCAGTGACGGGTAGGTTTAGGGGCCGAGTTAGGCGTAAGTCATTCGTACAAATTCATACAAATTGGCAACTCGTAAAATTTTAGAACAAAGCGAACAAAGAAAATTAATATATTTTTAATGAAATCTCCATAGACAGCAACACAACTGACACATTCAAAGCCCAGAAATGTAGTAAGGACATTGTTAGAATAGTCTACTATTTTCGCAAAAGAAAAAAAAAATACTATTCAACTATTTAGTCATTCATGTCAGTTCTCGATGCATGCATGTCATGTAGGAGCCGACAATATAACTGCTGCTTCTTATTTACAAGTAGAGGAAGGCACAGGCATGCATTGTGGTACTGTCATGCACACGCATAAAAGCCTGACCCAGAAGAGAAGAAATGTAATGTATGTATAAAAATATTCTCGTAGCTTCATAAAATTGTCATGTGGACTATTTTAATGATGTCTTTACTAACTTTCTGGGCCTTGAGCATATCAGTTGTCTCTCAGATTTCATAAAAAAAAATCTTGAACTAAGATGAACTAAGATCTTGTAGGTTTGGAAAGACATGGGGGTGGGTGAGTAATTAATGACACAATTTTCATTTTTGGGTGAAATATCCCTTTAACAGCCTTCCCTTTAAACATAATTGGACCTTTAATGTGATTTCTCCTGCCCTCATTTGCATTCGCAAACACAAAAAAAACATCCCTGCATACGAGTCATGCAGATTTTCATGTGCTTGACTGGCGGAAATAAAATGTTGATATTTGTAAGATCAGCGGTTTACAGTCAGACCACAGCGAGCAGCTCAGATACGAACACCCTTGGCTGGACAATTTATGGCATCGCAACACTGTGAGAACAACAACAACAACAAAAAAGCGCTGTACAAATCAACCCTTGAAAAATCTGCCCTACCGACCATCTAAATGTCAGGCAGACAAATGACAGAGCGATGGCTCAGATTGGAGGGCTCATGGGAGAGGACATAGACAACGCTGTAGAATGTGAATTAGAGCGCTGATATTGCACACAAGCACAGATGATAGCGTTTTTATTGCGAGCACTCATCAACGATAGCCCAAATCAGGCCCGGATCTGTAAAATGATGGCAGTTGTTTGGAGTAAGGCCTATTACCTCTCATTAGTTCCCACTGATAGGGCTGATGGGTAGTGCAGAAGGAAGTGATAGAGCGAAAGGTCAGCGTATGGATCTTGATTTGACCTCTCTAACCTGCCGCTGATGGGCAGCATCTGTCATCCTTACATTTAATTTAGCTGAGATCGGGTGGTGTAGAGGACAGGGAGATAATAACTGCATCTCTCTCTCTCTCTCTCTCTCTCTCTTGCTGTTTCCTTCTCAAATGCTTTGCATCTCTGTCCTGGCCCAGTTGGACAGTCATTGACCCGCTCATTGCTACATAGGCTCATTTGTTTGGACTATGCTCTCTATTTGTTCCCAAAGGTTTGTATCTAGCAGAGAAGACTGACTCAGTTTCAGGGATGTAATTCAGAGTATATGAGGAATGTGTTGATTGGATGTGACTGGAATGTTCTGTCCCTCTTCTGTGAGATTATGTGCTTTGAGTGTGTGTGTGTGTGTGAACAGCCTTTGGAATATTAATCACACTGCTTCACATGACTCAATAAAATTAAGCTTAACTCCTAATTATCCCCACTGTTATTAAGAGAGGTTGGTTAAGAGTCATTTTTGTCCCACTGATGGCAAGATGAACTTGTTAAAAGTAATTTCTGACTGCCAGCAGAGAAGCAGGAACAGCTGTTCTGGTTTGAAATGTAGAATGGAAAGGAAATGTAGGACGTAGAATTGAAATTTTAAAAAAGCTTCCTCTTTACTTTTTTAAAAGAATTGTTCACCCAAAAATTAAATCTTGATTAAATGACGTTTAAACTAATTACGTTTTTTAGGATCGCTTGAAAATTAAAGGCATGTGTGTCTGATTAGAGTTGGAGCTGAACTTTGCAGGACAGTTGATGCCCAGGAGCAGAGTTGGGCACCCCTGTTCTAGATATTTTGGCTGGAAACAAGACAAAAAATTCTAGGCTAGAAAAGCATTGTTTGCAGTGTAGATTTCTTCATCATTTCACTTGCTCAGCCAGTCGATCCTCTGCAGTGAATGGGTGCCGTTAGAATGAGAGTTTAAACAGCTGATCAAAACATTGCAATAGTCCACAAGCAATCCATGCAACTCCCGTCCATCAAAGAATGTCTGTGGAGAAAAATAACTGTGTTTTTAAGGGTATCACTTTATTTTACAGTAGGCCTACGTGTAACTCCCTAGTACATACATGGTAAATATATTATTTACCATATACGGATACTGTACATTTGTACCCACTTGTCTGTACTGTAAGTACTACATATTTACCATGTATATACATTAGTACTGTAAGTACAGTAAAGTATTAGCTGTTTGGACTCTCCTTCTGATGGCACCCATTTACTGAAAAGGATCCATTGGTGAGCAAGTGCTGAAATGAAAGTTAAATGAAGTTAGAATTGCGAATGATAGTTTATGTTCACCTTACCTTATCACGTTCATGAGCATAATATTGGTGTTGATCTTCAACCCACTTCACGTTTTTTTTTTTTGTTGTTGTTGTGTCATTTGCCATTCTTGTATGAGGCTTTATATTCATGCTGTTTATGTGTTTTTGTTGACCGTAAGGTGAACTGTATTGACACTAACTTGAATGGGGACACACAAAAGCCTCATAACAGATGAAGCCTGATTCTGGATAATCCAGCATTAATCAAGATAAATCCCCTCACCCTCTTATTATATCACATTGTATGGATGAAAGACAGATTGCAGATGTGTACATCCATCACATTATCTCACTTTCATTTGAAAACAGAGCTGTAATCGAGAGCCATATGCAACAAAGTGCATCAAACATTTTGGTAGTCTCCCAATATAGAAACACAGTTAAACCCTCAGGAGTTTCACCACCTTTGAAATTTACTGTGAGGCATATTTTTTTTCTGTTTCCACCATATGTGTTTTGTTCTCTTGCATACAGAATTAGAGTGCTGCATGTGCAAAGGAAAGTGGGAAATAGAGACATCAGGCCTGAGATTGACATTCTACAAACAGATTTTGTTCTTTTCCCCAGGGCACCATGCATGACTCTGTGACTTCCTAAAGCCTTCTCAGAGAGAACTAGCAAAATATCCTGCCAGCATAGCAGTCTGATAGAGCCAAACATAGCACAGTTTGATCTTGAATCTTTTGGAGGGGTTTCTTTACTTCTTCTACTCATATCTTTGGGGAAACCTGCAACTTATGTGGTCACCTGATGCCACAAATGCTTCACGAAAGCATCATTTTAATTGGTACAGATCAGTGTCTTTTGTGTTCATTATATGTCAATCAACATTTTTCTAACAATGTTTATTTTATATTTAATCCTTATCTTAGGCTTTAAAGGGGTCATATGATGCTATTTCGTTATGGTAAGAGGCTTAACATTTCTGTCACACACTTGAGATATTCGGCCAAATTCGACACTGGAAAGCTGGCCAATCAGAGCTCACCTTGATTCTCAGAATGATGAGCTTTAAACAGGTCAACCTGTTTCAGGAAGGCGGAACTAAGAGGAGAAACAATAATGTACAGTATTTAGAAAATAAATACTCATAAACACAATGCATTACACCAAATGCACAAAATAACAATCTTTTTAGCAACAACATATGACCCCTTTAAAGACCCTATCAAAATTATAGATTTGGTATTGCACAATTACTAGCACTGGCATCCCTAAACACTGACTAAATGGAATTTTAGTGAAGATTTGATCTAACTCACTAACTCACAAATTTGAGTTAGAAAGTCATAATTGCAAGATATAAAGTTGCAAAAAAAGTTGAAAAAAAGACTGATATGTGATAGCAATTTTGAGAAAAAAAGTTGCAATAACCTTTGTTTTTATTTTTTATTCAGTGGCAGAAACATGTGGCTTCCATAGAAAAGTTTTTTTCAAGCATCAAAAAAATTAATTTAAAAATGCTTTCAATTGTGTTTTGTTTTTCAGTTGGCTTCATTAGAATGTGTCTTGTTTCATTTTATTTTTTAGCTAAATACATTTGTTAAAAAGTCATTCAGGGTAATTATAGTTCATATAAATCTAGGTTGTATTGTATGCATTGTAATTTTATGAAAAATCATTTTGTCAATTGAATAATTCACAATGAATCACATGCGAAATAAATGTTTTTGTTTACATAATATATGTGTCTGTGTGCTGTGTATATTTATTATGTAAATACACATACTGTTACAGACTCACCAGGCTCCTCACTCACCCAATCACAACGCTGACTTTCCCCCGAATGCTAATCACCGACACCTGTTGCACATTAGGACACCAATCAACCATCACATGTAACCACACACCACACAGCACTCATTGCCCGAGCTCATTCCTGACGTGGATTCTATTTCGGCAAGACCGATCTAAGCTATACTTACCATTGAAACTTACCTTGTGATATTCCCTGTGTTCGCCACGATCTCTGTGTTCTCCTCAGGCTCCTTGGATTTCCCTCTCTGTCTCTCCAGCGTCTCCAGGATTCATAGTGTGTGGTTTGTGTTTGCATCTGTGTCTCTATCGTCTCTGTGTGCCTCAACGATCTGTGTCTCCAGCGTGTCTGTGTATACCAGCGATCCATTACTCCTAGAAAGAAAGACATTCAAGATTAACATATTGTTCCATTACTCCAAAGTCATCATCAGCTGTTCTACTCACCTTTGCACTGCTCCGATTCACTGTCAAGCATCTGCTGCTAAAATAAAAGACTTTCTCTTTTACTTACCATCTGTGTACTGTCTGCTTCATAAAAAGAAGCTCGGACCAGCAGCATGAGTGCCCCGGATCCCTTTCAAGAATTAGTGGATAACCTACTCCGGCGTGGCGGGAGAGTACAAGGGCTTCTTGCTACAGTGATCGATTGCATTCGCTACCTACCCCACAGTGTATCTTACCGACGACTCAAAAATCTTATTTCTTGTCTCACTGTACCAGTTTTGCAGTCAGCGGAGACGATCTGGAGTCAAACGGGGCCAGCCGTAAGCTCATATGCAGCATTCACCTAACATTTCACCGAAAGTGTTCTGTCTCACTGACTCTGAAACATCGGCTTGTGATGCATTATATCATCTCCATCAAAATACAATGTCTATTCAAGAGTATTCTTTGAAGTTTCACACCCTAGCTGCAGCGAGTGGATGGAACAAACTATCGTTATCAACCACCTTCCAGCAGGGGCTGGAGCCGAATCTTCATCTCATGTTGGCTGTATATGATGATTCACTTGGACTGAAAAAGTTTATTCAGCTGGCCATCCGCTGCTCCGCCCGTGTGCAGTCGTATGCCATCCATTCCCCGAGCACTGTAGCTTCCTCTCCCAGCCCGCCAGTTTGCCACAGCCCTCCAGAACCCTCCTCTGAACCCATGCAAGTGGATCTTAGATGTCTCACGCCCAATGAGCGTCAACACAGGATGGCGATGGGCCCAATCCGCCCTTTTACTTCCCCTGCTGCATCTAGGTTCTTCTTCGTGGCCAGAATGGTCTTCTACGGCCCTGTATAGATTATTGTGCACTTAACCAAGTAACGGTATTGTTCAAATATCCTCTCCCCCTGGTTCCATCAGCCATAGAAAAGTTACGGGGGGCAACCACATTCACTAAACTTGATCTCTGTAGCACCTATAATTTGATTAGAAAATAGCTTTTATCACCCCTACCGGCCACTACGAGTACTTGGTCATGCCGTTTGGGCTTGTAAACGCCCCCTCTATATTTCAGAACTTTATTCATGAGATCCTCAGAGACTTCCTTCACCGCTTTGTCATAGTCTATATAGACCAGGGGTTTTCAAACTGTGGGTGAGGAACAGTGAGGAAAGGTGGGTCATGTGAAAGGGTGAATAGTAGTCCGCTTCATTTGTGTTGAACTGTCACTTGTCAGTAACGTACAGCCTTCATGACCGCAGCCGCAAAGCGTTTGTTAAAATGCAAAAGTTTTTAAAACTAAAGGTGTTGCAGACTTCTGATACGTCTTCAGATTAGAGGTCTGCATTCGCGCGGCCGCGGGACCAGACCAGATTTCTTGCGGTGCGGGAATAAATTTCCGAATAAAACGTTGTAGCGGTCGGTAACTCTGGTGTAATCTGAACGGGAGCGGGCGGTCTAACAATAT
>JAUCMS010000034.1:1723477-1746765 GCA_032357445.1 Enteromius radiatus | reverse complement strand
CATTATTGGCTTCAATTCTTCATACACATGCATTGAAACTTCTAGCTCCTCCTCTGTGAAATATGCCACTCCCTTTTGTTCACTGTCATTTTCCATTTTGACTTGTGAAAAAATGCATAATTACTTTTGCATAGTATACTTCATGTAGTTGAGCACTCATACCCATGATGAAACTTTTTCCTCTCTGGTTGGCCCACTCATGCTGATGGTTGAAACACCAAACATTCTACTTGTATACAAGCTTTAACTGCCATCAAAGTTCTGTTCAGGAACCTTTCTTATTGTTTTGCATCCTTCGGTCACAGTAAATCATTTTATGTTGTACAACTATTAATGGGTGTTGTCTTTGAAAGATGCAAATCTTGACATCACAAGCTGACATCCCACAGAATCTGGTCATCTATTGGACATGACTGGTGCGTCAGACAAACTGTCCTGGAAAAGCTGGTAATGATGTTGACAGTGTGGGGGGGACTACAGAGGTTACTGCAGAGCCCCTTTATTATCCATGCCCAATGATAACAGGCATGTGTAGGGGAAACATCAGGCCAGCCTCTCTGGGGTCCATGCAGACTCCCCCCTTCCGAACCCCCTTGACTGGCAGGCCAACTAATGGGTCCTGACTGAGGAAAATCAGCCACTGTTAAGAGGAAGCAGCAAGTCCTGCCATAGGCCAGAAGAAAAAGATGCCAAGTTGTATTCAAGGAAGAATCCAAGAGCATCCTCAACTCATTCAGTAGACCACAATATGAGGTTGAATACTTCCTGCAGGCTGGTCACTCAGCACCCGTCACAAATAATCTATAAATGCAGTCAGAGAAGGAAGAGCTTCATTAGTAACGGCATTGTTAAAATGATTGCCTCGTTCAAGCTGTATTCCACTGGCCTTCACCACCTGATGAATAAGTGATGTGTATTTTCCTCCTCAGTATTACTATTTTTAACCGACTAAAGCTGATAGCAAAACCCACAAACCATTTTATCAAGCATTAATGACAGGACACTATTGAGATTAAATATCTCCTTTTCAGGTTAAACTTTCATTAACCTGAAAAGCCTCCACTTTCAGTCGATAAACCCACTCAAAACTGGAGTTCTGAAGCTGGCTGATGCAACGATGCCAAAAATGAGCATCTTTACATAATTTGACTGTGTCCGTGAGAGCTGGAACATGTTGTTCCATGTTGTTCTCTGTTTAGTCTTGAGTTCACATTGTGTCCTGTACATTTGGTATCTGTTGTGTCAGTGTATAATAGATTTAACAATGAACCACTGAAAACTGGAGGGAAAAAACCTATTGGGTTTTCATCAATGGCATTTTTATTTTATTTAATGATTTTCTTAAAATTATTATGATGTATTTATAAGTACTAGAATTCTTTGTAAGCATTTTACTATTTGTACAACCTGAATTCTGGTAAGGTTGAGACCAGTGCTTCAAACGGGCTGGCCGCAGCTAATAGCCCCGGACCTGTAGCACTGAGCCCAAAATCAGGATGCGTTTCCACTGTCGGGCCAGAAGCTCCGCTGCTAAAACCCGCCCTTTACACGCCTCCCTGGAACAACGTCACGCAACCCTAACATTTCACCAATGAAGAGAAGTTATTAGAAAACTAATAATAAAAAAAAAGTCACTGGAATTAGCGCAATCACAAAACGAACATGATAAATTCTGTTTGTTTGTGACAGAATAAGAATTTGACGTCTGATTTCTTCAAGCAATCATATTTAATACCATCATGTATGGCAATGTTATGGATTGCATGTAGGCTTTTATAAATAACCTATTTCTGCATGGGAATCATAATCGACACTGGATCTTAAAAAAAGTTGATTTCAAACACTAGTTGCTGTCTGAAAGTGAGTTTTTAGCTAAATTTCTTGATGTCAGCGTTATTTGTTAACTTCTGATCTGCGGCGCTGATGCTCTCTAGCTGTGGAGAAACACAGCCTTTGTTCATAACCACACCTCTAGCACCAGCTGGCCTGCTTTGGCCCATGTTTTCGTCGGGCCAAAAAAGCCGGGCCGTTGGCCCCAAGGAAGCACCGACGAGGCACAATCAAGCCCCTGGCACACACTAGCACGCTCGCTTTTGACCCGACAGTGGAAACTCGGCTACTGACACTTCTGGACCATGTTCACGTATGGCTTCCTTTTTGCATGATAGAGCTTTAGTTTGATATCTGTAGATGCTGCAATGGATTGTGTTTACTGATAGTGGTTTCTGGAAGTATTCCTGGATAGAATGTTATTAGTTTTTATTTCTTTAATTGTGCCTCTTGTTGGTAAAACATAAATAATAACCAAATTGTAAAAAAAAAAAAAACGTTTACAATGACATTTTGATTTCACTAGTACAAAATGATCAACAACAACAAGTGTGACGTATATCTATTGGTTATGACGGAACAGCCCACTTGCTCCTTTGTCTCTGAAAGGTGGAGCATGCACAGGGAGCAGACAATGAGAAACAAGGGAAGGCTTGATAAGAGCGAGGGAGCTGCTGCTAAAAAAAGGAGGGAGTAATTAGTAAATGTCGTCTAAGAGGAGCACGGTGAATTAGAGGCCTAGTGGATCATGTAATTAGGGGTAGACCAGTCTCCAACACAGCGCACAGGGTGGAGGGGACACTATATCTTCAGCCGCTCATTTTGATGATCATTAGGAATCTTTCAGTAGCTGAAGGTTTAATGTATGTACATTTTGAACACATAAACCAAGTTCAGAAACTTGCAAGTTCACTTTGATTGTTTGTTCAGGGGTGGGACAATCTGTTCATTTTGCAAATGAGAGTTAAGAGGAGTGTTTGGAAAACAAACCAGTATTTTACTATTATTTTTTACTAATAGTGATATAGAAATGGCACACTTCTCCTTGAAAGGAAACGTTAAACCAAAATGTAATTTGCTGAAAGTTTACTCATCCTCAGGCCATCCAAAATGTATATAAATTGTTTCTTCATCTGATCAGATTTGGAGAAAATGTACAGTCAATGGATGCCGTCAGAAAATGGTACTGCGTTATATTTATTTATATTTTAGACATACAACTTTTCACTTAAGATTTAAGTTATGGATTAGGTTCATGCTGATGACTTTGTGTTATTATGATGTTTTATCAGTTGTTTCCACTCTCATTCATTCTGATGGCACCCATTCACTAAAGAGAATCCGTTGTAAGATAATGCTAAATTTCACCAAATCTGTCACTTACCTCTTGGATGGCCTTAGAGTAAGTACATTTTAAGCAAATATTGGGTGCATAAGACATATATATTTGCATTTCAGACCATTCAATACACACAAGTACTGAATGTGTTCCAGGCAACTGGACAGTGCTCAGCATTATCTCTTTCCTTGCATGTGCGTCTATGCAAATGCATTTAAAAGATAGCAATCAGCAATGACAGTGACAACTATTTAAAATCACGCACAGAGATATATAAATTATTTCTCAATATCAGCTTTTAGTTTCATCTGTAACCAGGTAAGTAATCCATGTTAATGTTAATTCCACATTAAATATCTTAAGTCTTTATGTATTCAAATAGCTGTCACAGCGGACCATGAGGATTTATGAGTGTGTAGTTCTGAGGGAGAGCAGATAACAACAAAGGATAAAGTCATAAATGAATCTCATCTGTGAAGTAGCCAGCAGACTGACAGAGCCAGATTAAAGCCTGTGCCTTTTAAACAAATTGGTTACTTAAAGTAGCATATTGCTTGTGTGCTAGAACGTGTTATTGTTCAGCCACGTTAGAACTGAGACAAACAGGAGCGTCACACGACAGCACGTCATAGGTCCTGACGAGTCCAGATAATTGGTTCACCAATTGATTGCCAATGAAAACGCCGAGCTGTTTAAATCAGTGAGCCATTGGTGGAGGTGGATGGTAAGGATGACTTGGACCAGGGTGCATCACTGTGTCCGATGCCTATAGTATTCTCCTGAATTCGATTCAGTGTGCAATGACCTTTACTTTCTTCATCCAACACCCAACCCAGTTCTGCAGACAAACAGCAAGAAAATTCCTGTTAATTACAATTAGAAACTTTATGATTGTAATGAAATTACCCCATTAACTCCAGATGAATATGCATGATAATCTTAACCTAATATTTTAGATCTTTTTTTAGAAAGGAAAATTCTACACAAGATAAACCATAGAGATGTGTGGATGTATTTGACTAAATCTATGAATCTTCATGCAGTCCTATTCATGCACTGTTTGAATATATGAATAAGGCCTGATCGAGCACGACATAAAACTTCCAAAATGTTGTGTTTTTTTGTTTTTGTTTGTTTGTTAAAAAAAATGCAAGGGTATGTAAATAATTACAGATAATTAAATAAATGCAAAATTGTTTCACGTTGTTGGATGCTTAATGATGAGGTTTGAAGTCATGTGACATCATGGTGTAGTTCATTTATAGCCTACATTTATTTTTATTTTTATGAAGATTATGTTTATGCTTTATAAATTCATAAAAAATGTATTAATTTGTGAAGACTATCATTATGAATGAAACATGTAAGAATCATATATGTTTACTGGTCACAGATCTTATTTTCTGGGTTTTTATTGAGGTTGGTTGGTGATTCCAGGTTGGCCTCCAAAAATACGTAATTTGCGGAGCACTTTATTTTAATTGTGAAATATTAGCAAAAAAGAAGAATTGTAGCATTAAGACTTGATTGTTGATCATGGAGGAAAATCTTAAGAAAGATAAGCAGATGAAATGATTGGACAAATAAGTGCGCTGCTTTGCAGAAAAAAAAGTACTAATTTCACTGGAAGATAGAGTTACTTTGATTAAAATTTAGAGGCTCACAACAAATGCATGGATACATTGTTCACAATAAGATGCATCTAAAAAATATAGATCAAGTAAGACTTAAGACACCACACAAAAAGTGATTATCTAATCTGTTTCAGTTATCTTTCTCAGGTAGAAACATTTTATGCGTGGCATTCATTGAAATCGCTGACATCACTTTTAATATAAGGAAGTCAGGAGTCGCATATCTCTACAGGAAAGGGATGAATGGATGCATTACGGACATGTCCTTGATAAAAAAATTTTTTTTTTCTTCTTATGAATCATAGGCATGGTTTCAACAATCACAGAAGATAAAGAAGAGGAAATGACAGATAAGTTCAAGGAGCTGCTGCGATTGAGCACAAATGGCTGATTACAGCCGTCATTTATTGTGAGGTTTGAGTGTGGACACTTAAGTGCTTAGTATTAATTGATACAAAATTAGTATTTTACAAGAAAATTAGTATTTTACAAGAATGAACAAAGTATGAATTTGTACGAATGACCTAAACCTACCTGTCACTTGGTTTTAGACAAATTGTACAAAATCGTACAAGCCTCAAGGAGTGACAGAGCTGAGGTTCGCCTCGAAGCCAGAGCCGCAACCAACAGATCAGGTGTGAGAGCCAGCCAATGAGCTCACCACAGTGGAGAGAGCCACGGACTTGGGGAGTGAAGAGTGGAGCTCTGGCAATTGTTTGAATGAAAGATCAAAAGGATTAACAATGCAGATTTATTTTCACAGTCACCTTTGCTCAGATTTTCCAAGGGTGCCAATAGGTGTTAAAGAACACCAGAAACAAAATTGTCGACCTGCACCAGGCTGGGAAGATTGAATCTGCAATAGATAAGCAGCTTGGTGTGAAGAAATCAACTGTGGGAGCAATTATTAGAAAATGGAAAGACACAAGACCACTGATAATCTCCCTCGATCTGGGGCTCCACGTAAGATCTCACCCCGTGGGGTCAAAATGATCACAAGAACTGTGAGCAACAATCCCAGAACCTCACGGGAGACCTAGTGAATGACCTGCAGAGAGCTGGGACCAAAGTAACAAAGGCTACCATCAGTAACACACTGCACCGCCAGAGACTCAAATCCTGCAGTGCCAAATGTGTCCCCCTGCTTAAACCAGTACATGTCCAGGCCCGTCTAAAGTTTGCTAGAGAGCATTTGGATGATTGGGAGAATGTCATATGGTCAGATGAAACCAAAATATAACTTTTTGGTAAAAACTCAATTTGTCGTGTTTGTTTCCAAAGAACCCCATACCTGCTGTGAAGCATGGGGGAGGAAATATCATGCTTTGGGGATGTTTTTGGGACCAATCTGTGTAAACGAAAGAATGAACGGGGTCATGTATTGTGAGATTTTGAGTGAAAACCTCCTTCCATCAGCAAGGGCGTTGAAGATGAAAACACAACGCCCGGGCAACAAAGGAGTTGCTTTGTAAGAAGCATTTCAAGGTCCTGGAGTGGCCTAGCCAGTCTCCAGATCTCAACCTCATAGAAAATCTTTGGAGGGAGTTGAAAGTCCATGTTGCCCAGCAACAGCCCCAAAACATTACTGCTCTAGAGGAGATCTGCATGGAGGAATGGGCCAAAATACCAGCATCAGTGTGTGAAAACTTACAGAAAACGTTTGACCTCGGTGATTGCCAACAAAGGGTATATAACAAAGTATTGAGATTAAATTTTGTTATTGACCAAATACTTTTTTTCCACCGTAATATGCAAATAAATTCTTTAAAATCTTTTGTTCTTTAAAATTCTTTAAAATTGACCATTGTTCTAACCAAAGTATAGTTTTGCTTATTTAAAGGACGTTTTAATGCAAAATTTGGTTCTAAATGTTGTATAGGAGTTTTATATTAACACAATACTGCACTCAAGGGTATATGGCGACGAATTCTTCTGCAGTGCCTAATAACAGTCACTATACTATCGCAATTTAGCAAAACCTCTCCTAACCTTACTTTTCGTGGCATTATTGGCATTAAAATTTCAGCGATTTAAAATAGGCTATATTATGCTCCTCTGTGTAGCATTGAAACGCACCGTTTATGGTATATGTGCCATGTCAGATGCAGATTAGCTACGTGTTACGTTTAGAGTAACTGGTAACAAATTTCAATGCAATAACTGTTCAAGGGTTTTTCCTTGCATGAAACAACCTGTCATCTGTGCAACAGATCTAAAATGAACTCAAGTGACTGTAAAAGTAAGTTTGTCTCTCTGTCCGAGGTTCTGAAAGCTGGTCACGTGACGCCACTGCCTCATTCAGCAGTGAGCGCGCGCACTGGTTTATAGAGAATTTCACGTGAGAACGCGACAAACCATCACTCGCATACACCGTAGCCTAATTTTCCCCGCTCACTGCGTCACAGAAGAGGTAACGGGAGGCATTTCTGTGTCTTTTTCCAAAGCCTGAACGCATTCGAGAACATTACGATGGTAGAGTTTGGCATTCTTCGTTTTTCTCTGTGCTTCTTTCCTACTTCACGCCAAGGCGGTGATTGCAGTGGATGGGCAGAACGTGCCAGGCTTCGTTTCTAATCCAGAAAGTGCCCGTCTGCTCGGGGATCTGGCGCTAAGAAGATGTAAGGACCGAAACAAGCCTTTCCCCCCAAAACCAGCATCTTCTTCACAAAAATGCAGAAGGGAATTCGACTTAATGATGGTCATGTCACCTACCTGGGTCTTTTGGCAAAGAAAGATGGCACGAGGCGAGGCTGCTTAAGCAAAAAAAGCTCCGACAACACAAAATGGCACACCAAGTGGTTTGCTCTGTTGCAAAATATGCTTTTTTATTTTGAGAGCGAGTCCAGTTCGCGACCCTCGGGATTATACCTGTTGGAGGGATGTGTGTGTGACAGGTCGCCCTCACCCAAACCTTCACTGTCAGCCAAGGAGTGCTTAGAAAAACAGGTACGAAACAAACGGAACGACAACTTTCCTTCATACTTCTGTAATGCTGATGCAGAGCCTTAGAATAGAGTTACTTTTGGGGCAAAGCAACTAAAAACGGCCATTCTGTTTAAGCCAGCAGCGACTGGGGGTTTGTTTTATGCGTAAAGATGATGAGCATGCGCTCGTCGAGACAACCAACAATTTTACCACCAGGCATCTGCTGCTTTGCTCAGTGCTCGGAGATTTTTCCACATGATATTCCGTGCGTTTGTTTAACAGCGTTTATCTGTCATGTCTACTTTTTTCCTTGAAAACGAGCGAGATGACATTACTGTGTTTAAAACCATCGGATAGGTTACATAATATGCGTATGCTTATTAATAGATAGATTCCTTGTGGTTACATAAACTATTACACATATTAGCTATATGTTTATATTGTTTGTCATTAAAGTATAGTTCATCCAAACAATCAAAATGCTGTCATGTAGCCTACCCAGCCTCATGTTGTTTCAAACCTTACTTTGTAACTCAGAAAGAAGGACAGCTCCAGTCACCATTCACTTTGATTTTATGAAAAAAGGTGCAATGAAAGCGAATGGAGACTGATGCCGCGAGTCCCTATACATTACGCCAAGCATCTTCCTTTGTCTGTCACAGAATATATAACAACATGAAGGGAGGGAATGACATAATAATTTTAGTACTACAGTGGTTTATGCAGAAACTTGTTTATCAGTCTCACGAGAACAGGCAACAGTTTACCGATTTAAATTAAGTATATTTTATTGTTTTATATCCGTTTAGCTTTCCAGGAAAAAGGATGTTATTTATCAGCGTTTCTCCTCAGAGACATTTAAGTTTCGACTGTTCCGCTCTCTGCCTCACACAAGAGAGAAAATGACGCTAGAGAAGCACTTTATAAACCTCAGAGTCGCCATCATGCGGAAAACTGGCGTAGAATCGCAGTCTGTTTGACGTATTGATTTAATTCTCGCGCTGATATTAATAGCATCCTACCTTGGCAACTGCGTCTTCACAACGTGTTTAATAACAAATCGTTCCCAAAACTGAACGTTATGTTCACAAGACACTGTTTGGGCGTCAAAAAAGGTGCTGTGCAGCATTTAATGTTCTTTATTCGTGTTATTGTGATCCAACACAGAGATGCTGCTGATTAGGCTAAACCTTGTGACTCCTTAAGATGTCATATTATCATTTTTTTCCAAACATTTCAAAGTGTCTGTTCATTGTTACTAAAACATAGTTTCATAGTGAATATGTATTATTTTGACCAGAAAATAGCTCTTTGCTCCTATAAAAATGTGTAGATGACGTAGTCTAAACTAAAGGTGCACTCAGTTTTGCTTTGTTTTGTTTTTTACTTCTTAAATTTGTTATAATAAAATGAGTTTCTGACAAATATGATTAAAAGTTTATTTGTAATCACATAGATAAGAAAAGCTGCTGTATTGTACATGGAAAGGAGGGTCTTCTAATGGAGGCAACCATGTTGAGATCACATGACCAACAGTTTCAGAAAATAGAATGCAACAGTGCCTGTCTACTTTTTTCTGGATAGGGATTTTTAAAAAAGTATTTGGGAACTGACATAGGTATAATGCCATGAAGCATTGCAAGGGACGTAAATAAAAACAACAGATAAATATAAAACCACTGATGTAAAGGTGTTCATATATATTTAAGTAATTTGTGAGTGTGGAGAGAAGACTGAATTATGTTCTGCTTGTTGTGTTTTTATAATGCAGAATCATGGCTAATGTAGTTATATGCGATGTGGGCTAATAGCTTCAACAAAAATAATCAACAGCCTCGTAGCTCACAGGAAATCTCTCTTCAAAGGTTTATAAGTTATCATTAAATCAGTTCCCCAATGTAGAAAATGAATTGTTTTGCTTGAACTATTGAACTCTATTGGACCTGGTTATTAATGCAAACAATAATAGTACTACTGTATATTAATATTAATCATTTTATTAAAAAAAAAAAAAACACTTTTGTGTTTATAAACTATAAACATTTAAGTTCATGGTGACAAGCATGTGCGTGATCCACTAGACGGTTAAAGAAGAATCAGTATGTGTGGAAAAATAAAATGTCCACTCAAGCGGTCCATGTTGAAGTGATGACCCACAGCTCCAAAAGGCAAGGTGTCAAGTGGTGGCCATGGCCAGCACACCACCAAATGTCTCAGTCTAAGACAGCAGCACTGCATTATAGAGGGAGAGGACTCGCGACATACTGCGCACCAGCACAAACCCCTAACAACGCACAAAATTTATTGGGATGGAGTCCAAGAACGTGGACTTTATAGATGCATGCATGAAATAAACAATAAATATTAACAAAAAAGGAGCAAAACCGGTTTGAACCTATAGGTGTCAGTATAAAATCCAGTAAAATGTAAACAAAAACTTACTGAGTGCAGCTTTAATATTCAGCAGCAGCCACTTAATGACTTCAACTACGTGGCAGTCTGAAGTGTACAGTAGTTAGGACGGTTCATCAGGTGATCCTGAAAGAAAATCTCAAAATCTGCATCAGTTTTTTGTTTTACAAGCACGATATTTGACGATATACTAGCCAGTGATGGAAACTGACATAGCCGAAGATGTTTCACCTTGGTTAAACCTGCCTGGCTGTGTCTGCAGCCTGCAGTGCTTATCTCTGTGTGTAAGGACCGCAATTCAACAAGAGTCTCTAAGACCTTCCTGTGAACAGCTGTCCCTGTGCTGACAAAGCAGGATGCAGCATGGAGTTTGATGCTGTGCATGTCTGTCATCCTCTAAAGAACAGTAGAGCGACGTTACCTAATAATCAACGACTCAGTGTTTGACAGAGTCACGCACACTTCAGCCTTTATATTAGGCATGCACACTGTAACCTCATTCAGTGTAACTCATTTGCATAAATAATTTTACACTGGCAAGCTTTGGGTTTTCACCGAAATGGAAATAATGTAAGATGTCTGCTTTACTGCTAATACTTGCCTTGAGCAGAGCAGCCAATATAGATGCTTTCATTGTTTTTTCACTTACTTTTATTTATATATTTAATTAGCAGATAGCGACTTACAAAGTAATGCCTATTATAATTCACGTGATTAAAATTTTTTCATTAACTTCAAAGGAAAGGTTTACCCAGTTTTATTTTTTTTAAATAAAATCTATTGTATAAATCTATGTTATTGATCTTATTGTGAGTGATTCTTTTAGTCCTGCCCTACATTTTATTTACTCAGATGTCATAATACAGAATAAAATATCTGTTCCTACTTCCTTTACATTGCAGAAAACACAATGAATATTTGCACAAGATTTTTTTTTTTGGTCTTTTGAACTGATCTGGAAGAGAAATTACTTATATGTATATACATTTATACAAAAAGCATTTTTTATGAGGTGGCTAATTCATACAAATTCGTACGACCTCACTTGTATGATTTTGTACGATTTGTGTAAACCCCAGTGATGTGTAGGTTTAGTGGCAGGGTTGGGTGTAGGTCATTCATTCGAATCGGCAACTCGTAAAATATGTATCATTTTGCAAAAATACATACAAATTTGTATGAGTGAGGTTGTACGAATTTGTAGGAATTAGCCACCTAGTAAAATATGTAAGAATTGCTGTGAGATTGGGCTGGTTTATTCCAAATCCCTCATTAGATTTTACCTAAAGTCCGTGGACCTAATGAGGTTCTTGTAACCTCTTATGATCTTAATGTAGTGTTTCCATATTAATATTTAGTATTATACAGTTCTTCTCTTTCTCCAGGTGTGCCAACTCACAGAAATGGGAGCAAAAATGTGGGACGCTCTATTTAGTCTAGAGTTTGGTGCTACACAGGTGTATATTTACTTCCTTTTTTAGAAAAAAAAAAACAAACAACCCAGTTCTGTGTGGGATGCTCAGATTATAATTTGTAGACTGGTCCCCACATCAATTTTAATTTCTAATCAAATTTACTTTTTTCTTAGATGTTATTCACTAATCTAAAAAAAGCACTTACTCAGCACAAAGGTTCTTTTGGGCAATGTGCGTGTTGGTGTATTCAACACAAATTTGTGTTTTATTGAAAACCATCCTGCTACCTTTCCTTTCATTGTCATTGTATTTACATACCAATCACTCTGCTCTGCCATTCATTTATTGGCCCTACTTTAATATATCTGCATTTTAGCCCATGGTTCCTATGGCAACTCCTATTTGCATGAGAAAAAGAGTGGTTGGAGGGATGTGTGTGTGTTGCGGGAGCATGTAGCAGTGCGTTGCGCCTCCTTCATTAATGCTAACGCTGTTTGGGCTAAATTTGTTCTGTTCAGTACCTCTGAGGGGTCAAGGCCCATTTATAGCAAAACACTCATCTCTCTTTTGGGAAAAGCTGCATTTTTGCAGCTCAACAGAATGAGCCTGTGCATGTAGACTAATGCTTGCTATTTTGGTCTGCTTGCAGACTGCACTTGCATTAGTGCTCAAGACTGACATAATAAAATGTATCCTTTACAGAGGTGCGCTAACATAAATAATGATGCAAAAAAGTAGAGCATACATTTTGCTACGAGTGTGCATTATGGATTTGACTTGTAACAGTCATGGTGGTACACTTTAATTCCCTTACAGGCCATTTCCTTTCCAAAACCATAGTTCACTTAATTTATCAAGGCTGATGTGACAGGTACCAGGTTGCAGATAGGGATATATAGGTGTCTAAATAAAAAATGTGAAAGCACCAGTCTGAACTCATACATTATACAGCAACTTTTACAATATGTTATTTACCGTTCCTTTGTTGTGTTAATGCAGACCAGGCTCAAAGATAACAGTAAGAATTCTTTGAATGCCATATACATTATTTGAAGCAACTTATACTCCATTATCTGTTGCAGACTTGGTTTGGTTTATCCTGTAATTAATGGATTTTGTGAACTTTTTATGCAAACATTTTTAATATAGTTTTTCTTATTGTGACTTTAGAGCAACCTACTCTATCGATCACACACTGATGTTTATTGTGCGTGTGAGTGCATGTGTAAATATGAGTCAGTTAGGTGTGTGAATATACATGACTCAGCTGTAAGTTGAAATAATGAAGGTAGCTTTGGAGTCTTGACCTTGCTCATAGAAAGGAAGAGGTAAAAGAACCAACATATTTCAACTGTGAGAATTTCAACAATATGACATGTCTAAAAGATAAGCATGACAGGATGAACATATATGGGCAATTTAAAAGGCTTTAAAACATATAATTACTATGTTTTTTGTTTTTTTTTTTACCATGAATATGTTTTTTAATAAGCATTTACTTTTTCCAAGACATGAGCTGGGCAGCATTTATAGAAAACAATCGCGGAATGGGCACTGGATGTTTAAAGATTGTGAAGATGGGAATTTATGAATCTTTGTAATTGGTTTGCAGATTTGTTTTTGATTCAGATGGGTAAATTAGACTAAGTTATTAAACAAGTGTACATACGGTACTGAACATAAACATAAGGTCCCAGTCCGTAAACATCTTAATAATGGTTTCTGGGTGATTTCATGTCAACCTCAGACTTTTAGCCTTCATTCCAATTATTCACTGCATGGTGCAGGAAACTGGTATGTCAATGAGATCAATCCCTAAATGCACCTGAGATCAACAACAATGGATTTCTATTTGAATATTGTAACGGAGCCATGAGGCGAGCAGATCCAAGTGCAAGCTTTTATTAATAAACATATTCAAAAACACAGGCAGGGTCAAACAACAGCAAACAAGTATGGCATGGGCAAGACATAAGAGTATTCCTAGGGCAAGCGTGGGTCTTCGAGTGGTGAACAACATCCAGAAGGCTTGACAAGATGGGTAATCTGATAACGTGAGCAATAGTCCAGGCATGTTACAAATAGAGTCAAAAACGGCAAGACAAAAGGGAATCCAAAAAACACAGGAACACAGGACTAGACTAGAAACTGGGAACTAGAAACTTGGGCATAAAACTGGCTGACTAGGTAAGCGATAAATGCAGAACAATACTCGGCACTGAATAGAAGTTGGAACCCCCTATTTATAGTGTGTGTGAATTGTCCTCAGGGTGACATATAACAGTCTGTGTGGTGTCTATGCAATGGAAAAGGCGACCTCTGGTGGTGAGCAGACGAAAGCTCATGGACAGGATTCATGACAAATATATTTTAAAAGCTCCTTCAAAAATCATTCTGATATTCTGATTTACTGCTTAAAAAAATATTTATTATTATTATGTCAAAAGCAGCGGAGTATAGATTTTTTTCAGGTTTCTTCAATGAAAAGAAAGCTCAGAAGAATTTAAAATAAAAATTGTTTTCTTGCTAAAGAAAAAACGTGTTATCATGTAACACTAAAGACTGGAATAATGATGCTGAAAATCACAGGAATAAATTGCTTTTTAAAATATTCAAATAAAAAGTAGTTATTTCTTCGGATGCCCATTTTTCACAAGTTGATATGATTCTTTAGGCTCTTATTTAAAACTCTGTAACATTCTTTGGTTGAAGTTTCTCAATGGTATTGTAAAACCCTTGTCAGAAACAGCTCTGTTGACAGCTACTTGTTACTTGTTTCGGGTGCATGTCCATTTAAATGCTAATGGGCTCTACCTGTGCAGAACTACATCAGTCTTCCAAGAATCTCAGAACAGTCAGATCTAAGAAAGTGACCATTATCATTGGGGATTTAAAAAAAAAAAGCACTGGGTGGATTTCTATCATTATAGGGTGGATGTGTACACACACTGTCAACACGTGTATGTTCAAGCATAATGCAAAAGTGAATCTTTCGTCTGATGATCCCTTTTTTTTTGGATGGAAAAAATACAGGCTTGGTGGGCAGAAGAGAATTCTGTTAAAAACATTAAATGTCTTATTGTTCAAAAACGTTTGACTGTTAGTGTGTATAAGTATTTACAGTATCTATATGAGCAATATGATACTCGTAGATGTAAGATATGGCTGTATCAGCACGGATGTAATGCGGACGTACGCAATCACAGTATGCCTATATACAGCCACATCTATGAGTGTGATATTGTGTTTATTCAACAGTTAGACAGCATGAGTGGTAAATACATAAAATAACAATGGAGTCTTTAAAAGCCCTTTTCAGTGTGAACTACTTCCTTCCGCCACAGATCCAAATGTAAAGTTGACAGTTTAACAGCTGAGCCCAATCCTTCGTTACTAATTCCAACTCATTTCTTACACTTAGTGTGAGAAATACAGCAACTTCTGCAAGTAAAGTGATAAAAACAGTGAAACGGCTGTTAGAGTACTGTTGGACTTTTTATCAACACTCTTATCAGCCAATCAGATTCGAGGACCAGAAAGAATCGTTGTATAAATAAATAAATCTATGAAGTTGATGAGTAAATTTGTTACGTTGAAGCTTTGTGGAGGTTTTGTTGTTCATGACACTGTAGAATTAAACAGGATGATGCTGACAAATACAATTTAGTTTGTATTATCGCTGATATGCTGTATTTATATAGCTTAACTAAAATAGTTGCTTGAAGTCATTTCAGATCTTACATGTTATTTTGTGACTTTGGCTTTTAAATAATGAACACACCCAGTAGACCCTGAAGACTTTTTCACATTTTATGATTGCGTTGAAAATCAAAATCATTGAAGATCTGCAGAAATTTCAAGAATTGATTAAAGTATGGGTAATGCGTTGAAACAACACTTTGAGAAGCTTTAAGTCTATTATTTGAATAAAAAGTTATTTCAGTACTGTTCGCCAAATATATAGCGATCTGTAAGTTCGTGCCCTCAGTCTCTTCTGTCCTGCTTTCAGTGGGTCTCCGCTGCTTGAGACAAATGACTGTGATGCAGCGCTAAGATGTCTTGAAGGTCTGCCGAGCAGCAGAAATGGAGGTTGTTGGGGATTCAGTGCTAAGGCCTGGCTTTCTGAAATGGAGAGAAACGGGTAGCACATACAGAGCCATAGCCACTAGTGCACAGAGGAGTTGCTAGGTAACAGGTAGCATACAGTTATGTAATGCGCCATGCTCCCAGTTTACATGTTTTATGGTTTTCCTCTGGAGAACTGGAGCTATCTCAGGCACATCCAAGTCTCCCTTAACACATCCACTCAGACCCATCAGATCCTGTCTGTGTTCTCTGAACTCTTCATGCACTCTCAGTCAACAGTCCGAAAAATCAGGTTGAAGCACCTCTTGGTGAGGTTGTGCATGGACTACTGTGTCGTGTATCATATACAAAGGGTTTCCTCTTCATATTTTTTGTTGTACCAATCTATGGGCTGCTGATCTTTTTACTGGAAGATTCATTAAAATGACACAATGAAAGACGCTGTTCATTGCACAGAAACGTCTTGTTATGTATTCATGTTTTTTTATTCATTTGTCCCAATTGTCACCAGTTTCTTGGACAATTTTTTCCAATTTTTTTTTTGTTTTAGCTCTAATAAGGGAATAGTTTACCCAAAAATGAAAGTGATCCTGTCTTTTACTCACCTTTGAAGCATCCTAGGTGTGTGTGACTTTCTTCATTCAGATGAATCCAATCAGAGTTATAATAAATAATTGTCCAGACCCCTCCAATGGTTTAAATAGGTGATAGCCATGTATTTGTAATAAAACATCCCTCACATTGCTCTGGGGGGTGAATCATGTCCTCCTGTGGCAAATCCATGCATTTTTGTATTTTGATAAATATCCATATTTCAAGCTTAATAGGCAGTTTTCTCTCATGTCTGCTGTCTGTGGAAACCAGAAGCAGTCCCGGCAGATATATTTTCATAGAAACAACATTTTCTTACTTTAGCAAAGGAAAACCGCCATTTTTTCACTGCTTCCGGTTTTAACAGACAGCAGACGTGAGAGAAAAGTGCATGGATTCACTACAGGAGGACTTCATTAAACCCCCCAGAGCCGTGTGAGAGATGTTTCATTACAAATACATGCGCTTTATTTCATGTCTTCTGAAGTGTAACGGCCATCACCCATTAAAACCCATTCAAAGGTCTGGACAATTTTTATTATAACTCTGATTGGATTCGTCTGAAAGAGGAAAGTCACACACACCTAGGATGCTTCAAAGGTGAGTAAAAGACAGTATCATTTTCATTTTTGGGTGAACTATCCTTTTAAGGGATAAATATGCATTTAACATAATATAGGCCTAAACTCATACATACATACAATTTTCTATATAAAAAAACATCCTGAAAAAAAAATGTATCACAGTTTCAGTAAAAATATTAAGCACTGATAGTGAAAAATATTTCTTGACCACAAAATCAGCATAATGAGTTACTTCTGAAGGATCATGTGACACTGAAGACTTATAATGCTGAAAAGCCTTTCCATCACAGGAATTAATGACATTTTAAAATATGTTAAATTAAAAATATTTTTACACACTAAGTCTTGTTTTCTTTTATTATGTATTTTTTTATTTATTGGTGATTAAGATAAACTCTGACTAACTGATAGTTCATCCACAAGTGTAGTTAACAGGGTTCTTTGAGTAGCATTGTAGTTAACATGCTTCGTTTTATTGTGTCTGTTTTGCAGTATTATTTCACAGTCAGCTTCAATCATGAGAATCAGAAGGCTCTGGAGCTTCGTACAGAAGATGTTAAGGACTGTGATGAATGGGTGGCAGCAATATCACATGCCAGGTAAGTAAACTCCGTCAGTGAAATTTGAAAAGATCACATATACTGTTGTCTACATCAGTGGACAGGAAGAAAATAGATTAAATTGCTACTGTTTGTTGCTACTGTAGCCTGTTTTGGTTATGCATATGCTCTGTTTTTGCAGAAATATACGTTTATGTGCATTTACACCCAATTTCTTATTCCTTGTCTTTTCCCACTTTTTACTTAAGAATGAGTTGATTTAGATAAGAACTTGCCTACAGAGAAAAGAAAACTGTCTTCTCATAATATGCCATATTTGTTGATGCTGCTTATTTGGATCCATTCACACAGCTTAGATGTGAAGGGGGAAAATAAATAAAGAGGAGGATATTTTGCGAAGTGGACAGATTCCATGTCTCATTATCTATAATTAGCCTGAAGCTTGTTTAAGCAGTCTTGGATGTTGCAGAGGTTCTGTTGGGAATATTGTTTATTTTTAGTAATTGAATTTGAATTCTCTGTTGGGAACGAACAAACAAAGCACAACATGTTGTGCCTTCAATAACAAAGAGCCGTAATGCAGTCAAGGACAAATGAGCATTTTGATATGTGAGTTAAGGCATGAAGGGTTAACCTTGTTTATATACAATATACTGTTTCAAAAATATTCAATTGTTTTATAATGTGAAAGAATTGTGCATTTTTGCACTGAAATTAAAAATGAAACAGATAATCAGATTAAAGAGTGACTTTTAATTGTTGGTTTATAACTGTGATTAGTAGTGTTAGCTTTGTATGAATTGACATGACCATGTCAGGATTTTCTTTGAACCAAGACTTTCTGAGTTCTGAGATTCATATAATGGATTCAAATAATAGCATATTGCATTAGCATAACAGGATTTAACAATGTACTCTAACATTCAATGTTTTTGTTATTTGTAAAAAACAACAAGTGTTATTTTAAATTGTCATAATATTTCAAAATACTAGTGACTTTTTAAATATATTTTTGATCAAATATACAGCCTTGTATTTTAAAGCATAACTGTTTTCAACACTGATTATTACGACAGCGTTTTAAGAAAACCATGAAATTAAAGTCGTAATATTTCGAGAATAAAATCTAAATACTATGAGATTAAAATGGAAATACTACAAGATTAAAATCGAAATACTACGAGATTGAAGTCGAAATATTTACTTTAATCTCACTGTACTAAATATTATTAATTTTTAATTTCAAAGATTTAAATTCTTGAAACATTTCGACTTTATTCTTGTAACATTTTGACTTTATTCTCGTAAAATGTTGACTTTAATCTTGTAGTATTTCGTCGTAGATTATAAGTAATTGATAAGAAAATAATTTCTAAAGGATCATGTAATACTAAAAGAATGGAGTAATGATGCAGATTATTTAGCTTTGCCAACACAGGAATAAATTACACTTTAAAATATATAAAAATAGAAAAGTGTTATTTTAAATTTTCATAATATTTCAAAATACTAGTGATTTTTTAAATATTTTTTTAATCAAATAATGCAGCCTTGCACAGTTTTGGAACAGTTGTGTATATTTAGACTGTATGTGTGATTCTTGCATTTAATTATTTCACCAATTAAGTAACAGCAGATTTAATTATAAGTTTTGCGGGTATTAAATAACACACACTCAAAAGATACTCTTTCATAATCAGAAGGTCTAGTTTATTTTTAAGGATAAGTGGTTCTGTAGAGCGGGTCTGTGTTTGTGATGAGGGCGGATGGTGCTCTGTTCTGGTCTCAGTCTGTACTGGAGGACTATTTTGGCTGTTTATCTCTGGATGCCCTGCAGCGGTTCTAAATCTGTGTGCATAAACATGAAGGCGTCTGGATTTGCTTGCTGTTTTGAGATAAGCGCTGCTCCAACAATTCTGTTTAATTGTTGAATTTGAGCATTCACAGTTTGCTCTGATAAAGTGTGTGCTTATGGGGTTACGTGTTAACACTGTGTCTCTGCTAATGAGCTTTATTTCTAGTATAACGTGATGTTCCTCAATGTGGGGAGTGTGTGTGCGCGCACTCTTGTTTGTGTCCTGTATGCCTTTGTGGATGGATGTGTGTTTGTATTCATATGTGTGTGCGTGTGTGTTCTGTGTGCAGCTACAGAAACCTGGCCACCGAGCATGAAACGCTCATGCAGAAGTACCTCCATCTACTCCAAATCGTGGAGACCGAGAAAACAGTTGCTAAGCAACTTCGACAACAGATAGAAGATGGGGAGATTGAGATTGAACGTCTAAAATCAGAGGTAAAATTTGTAATTCAAAGTGCAGTAGAGATTGTTTATCTATAGTGAACATGCCAAAATCCAGTCGAATATATCAGCATTTATACTGCATATCAAGATGATTCTACCTCTCAGAAGTGAAATGTTTTCTGAGAAATAAGTGCAAAGCTAAATATTCAATGGTTTGTTTGAACAGCTGGTCAACTTGTTTAAGAAAGCCTGGTATGAAAAGTTTGGTTTCAGGTTCACCTGGCTCGAACATGGTTTACATAAGATGTTTTTGCACAACAGAATTTTAAAATAAAACCTAGTGAAAAATAGACAGGCCTACTTAAATGTGTTTGAAATAGTATATAACAAATACATTTACATATTTATTTACTTAACAAACGTACCATGCAGTTATGCTTTTATTGGTATACTTAAAGTGTGCTTAATGCCGTTTAATTGTGCAGAAGTAGTCCAAATAAAGATTTGCTGAAATTTATTGCAAGCATACTTTAGGTACACTTTAAATATCTTGTATTTAAAGATTGCCATTATTCAAAGATCATACATTCCTCATCAATAATGACATTCAAATACATTTTAGGCTTAATATTAAGAAATTTAGTAAAACCCCAAATAAAGTTTACTTTAAATTTTTATATGAAGAAATTTTGAGTGATATGTCAGTAAGATACTTACTTAGTATAAAATAAATGCATTTTATATATATTATGTTTATACTATAGCATAAATATATATAATATAATTTATAATATATATATATATATATAATATTATATATTTAAATATATAAAGCTTTCATGTGCACTGATGCATAAAATATAATAATCAAATACACTGTAAAAAAAAAAAAAAAAAAAACAGTAGCCATGATTGCCAGAAATTCCCTGAAAAATACAGTTAACCAATTAACAGGTTTTACTATAATACACATTTTATTTATTTATTTAGTTTTAAAAAAGACAAACTTTCTCCAATGACAATACTTTCTCCACTGAAACTCAAAAAGCTCTTTAATCCTTCAACGTCCATAAATCTACTACATTTTAATTTTAGAGGTATTCTAGCTGTAATTATACAGAAAAATCTCTATTTTGCTCTATTTTCCTTTTTCTTGTTGCCATAGTTGATACTTTAGGTTATCCCAGTAGATCATTTAAAATGATCTAATAAAACTAATATTATAGCACACACACACAAAAAAAAACTTGTAGACTAGTCCGTCGTTGGATGACTAGTAAATCATCGTGACCCATATTACATGCTCTTTCTCTTCTGAAAAGGAAAATAGAAGAGAGAATGAAAAGTGGTGTGAGAAGCATTTGGTTTTCAAGAGCTTTCTCCAGACTACTTTGCACTTCACTTTGCATCTCTGCTCATAAAAAAACGGCTCTCCAGGAGAACTATGATCCCTGCTGTATTCTTCATCAGCCAGATCAAATACTCATTTTACTTTAAAGTGCAAATGGAGCTTGCTGTATAAAATAGTGCGCTGAATATGCATGACCCCAGATGTATTGTGTGTGTCGCATCCTTGGTCCGCAGCATAATAAACTCTTTCAGTCTCAATAAATGGAGCACTCACCTTCAGACTGTGCTGGCCAGCTCCCGTCTCTTTTGTGTCCCTAACGTTTCCCTTTCAAATTGCAGGGCCGTGTAATAATTTTAAAGTTTGTGCACCCTAAGCATCGGAAATCACCCGAGTGGCATCTGAGAGCTTTGATAGGGCGAGTGTTTGTGTCACACTGTGCTGGCACTGATTTGGCCTGACTCAATCACTTTGTCAGCATGCTAGGAAGTAGTGAGGGAAGGAACTTTTTTGCGAAGGAAGTGTTGACTCTGCCGTTTTTATCGCTGTTTTGTTGCAGATCGCAGCAATGCTCAAAGACAATGAGAAGATTCAGTCGAATCCCACCACTGCACCTAGTGATGATGATTCAGAAATCAAGAAAATCAAGAAAGTAAGACTTTGGCTTTGAATCACACAGTTCTAGTCCAAAACTGCCTAGCGAGCTGCCTACATAATTAGCACTCTAACTCTCGTAGAACCTCATAAGTGACTGATTTAATGTTTTGGACTATTCATAAATATACAAACACACACACTTACTGTATATATATAAACATTTGCTACGAGACCTTTCATATTCATGGCAGTACATAATTAAAACATTATTATTCCATTTTATTACATTATTGCATTACATTTTTCATTCTGCAAGATGTACTCTTTTGAATCTATGACCTCAACTGTATATTTAAATGTTTCTATTGATCATTTTAAATACTGAATAAAATATAAGTGAACTATTTTTATAGCTGATTGCAATGTTAAAAAAAAAGGTTTCCAATTTTTTTAAAATAAGCTGCACGTTGAAAACAACTATGGTGACTTAAAATGCAGCTTGGTTTTTGAACAGCACATGCATCTTATGTTTCATAATTGTTTGAGATATATTTGATAAGTTGTCCATGTATACTCAGGTCATATCTGTTGATTCTTTTGATTTATTCTAATTAATTCTGCTGCTTCAGGTGCAAAGCTTTCTGAGGGGCTGGATGTGTCGGCGAAAGTGGAAGACCATCATTCAAGACTACATCCGTTCGCCACATGCAGAGAGCATGAGGAAGAGGAACCAAGTCGTCTTTAGCATGCTGGAAGCAGAGGCTGAATACGTCCAACAGCTCCACATCCTTGTCAACAACTTCTTGAGACCGCTTCGCATGGCTGCCAGTTCCAAGAAACCACCCATAACTCATGATGATGTCAGCAGCATATTCCTCAACAGGTAAGAACCAGCTTCAACTAGAAATAACCTGCATGCTCAGCAGGAGAAACATTTAAAATGAGTACACTTTAATATCTCAATTATTTCTCCTCAGCAGCATTTCTCCTGCTTCTCTTATGTTTCTTCTTTGATATTGTCCGTGTGTCTTCTCTGGTGAAGTGGAAGAGATCTTAAAAATGTCTACATTGTTTTGCAACATTGAAGGATTGATATAGAATTTATGCACTAAAGTTAAATGAAAACAAAAATTGTGTCGACTCATAAATTTTCACAGTCGAATCGGAATTTTCGAATCTTGCCAATAGTCGACTGATAGTCGAATCATATGTTTGGGGGCGGGACAGAATGAGAGTCAAGTCAGTCGGTCATGCGACAGTCATAAATACTGAAATTAACACACAGGCAATGAGTATCAGACCCCGTGCAGATACAGACGGGGTAAATAATGTTTTATGTTTCCATTAAAAGATAGATAACACTAAACGTAATCGAAACCCTAAGAATTCACAACTTTTTTTACTGCAGTGCTCTATAACGTTATGTATATTACAATAGTTAATAAGTTTCTGCGTTTCTGTTTTGAGCTGCGCTGAAACACGATAGCAGGATTTTAGTCAGTGGGATTTCATTTATCTTATATAGAATACACTTCGTTATTTATACAACATAATGTTAATATTACGACTTGTAGGCTATCTGCACAAAGTCCCCTGAATGCAGAAGTGCAGGTGTCTGTGCGGCTCTGAATGAACTCCATTTGAGGATGCGTTCTTCACGCAACAACGTACACGACAGCTAAACTCTACATATTGTCAGCATTTTATTCTAATAGTGTTCTCATT
>JAUCMS010000034.1:1691113-1707370 GCA_032357445.1 Enteromius radiatus | reverse complement strand
CTGAATATTTCGATTAAAATCGGCGTACGCCACCTATGTTAATACGATTATGCTTGCTGCGATTATGAGCTTAATCGCATTATTATAATCGAAGTATTGCGTTTACATGAGGTAAAGTTTAATCGCATTAAGAGGGTCCATGTAAACGCACTCAATGTAAGTTCCCTTAGTCCAAGATAAGTTCTTAATAAGAAACCATACTACTAGCTCTACATATAAACTTTAAACCAGATCATATTTCAGCTAGCTCAAAACAGCAACATATAAAGATTTTGAAAGTAGCTTAAGAGATATAATGTTCTCACACTTCCTCTGCAGCTGAGGCACAGGCTGAGAGCTCAGGATGGATTGACACAACAAGACACCATCAAAACGAGGAAGATGATGATGATGATGAAGGGGATACAACATCAACCTATTTCAGAAGCACCTCTGGACGAGGAGCAAAGAGAAAGCAAGGGTCTTACTCCAGGAAACCCAAAAGAAGAAAAGGTGCCAGCAGCCAAAACTCTTCCTCTAAAGGGTCAGTATGTTAGAGCAGAAGCATTGTTGAATTGTGCAGACATGTTGGCTATTTGAAACCTAATGAACTCTCCCTCTTCACCCTTACTGTAGTGGATACAGCAATAACTGGTCTTCATCAAGAGGAGGAGGAAGAGGAGGATACAGGGGTGGTAATCGAAGCGCAGGCAGAGGTTCCAGGCCGGCTCCATCAGTCCCAGCAGTGAAGAGGCCCGGCTTCATGGCTTTGCCCACCCCACAGAGTGCTGCTCGTCCATTCCTCAAACCAACATTCTCCCACATCTAGAATCAGAATGCTTCTACTGGTAATGTCAATAAATGTGACTGTGAATATTTGTAAAGATATTTTAGACACTGTTTTTTAATAAATATAATGTTGTGGTGTATATTAGTTTCAACTTTATATATTTTAGGTTATATATTTCAGAACATTCTTATTAATTTTTTATTTTTTCAAAAAGAAAATTAACAAAAATTGTGCCATCATCCCATTTCTTACAGGTTGCTATATCATCTTTAATAGGCCAGTATAGCTTGCAGTAAGTTTTCACAAATATTTTGGGTGAAGCATTTATTATAAAGTAAATTGTTATATAGCTAAATTAGGGAACCATCTGATTAATTCCCACTAACAGCATTTTTGCACTGTGAACTATAAACCACAAGATATCTCACTCTTTTGAATGTTTATTTCAAGTTTGAATATTTCCATGGCACCAGTTACAAGGGACTATCAGTGAAACATTTTCTTTATACCATTTTCATGGAAGGTTTCCTACAGTACAAAGATGATTTTGGAATGAATCTGACTTAACAGGAACTGCGTTTGGCACAAATGTTGTATATAGTTCAATATTCATATATTAAGGAACTAAACGGCAACCTTCAGTCCCAAATAGAAAAGATGCAGATTACAGAAAAACACGCCCACAGACAGACAAATGTGCATGTATATGCATATCTGTTGAGGGGACTGTGACTTTACAGGATCTCAGCGTCATAGTGAATCTTAAAGCTACGGTTCAGGTGAAGTCAGATTTTACCAAATAATTTGGGAGTTTGTATGCAGGCATGTAAGGAGCAGTTAATTCTCATGATGATGAAATTTAAAGTCCCTGGTAGAATATTCATCAGAAGCTTACCCGGTCGATCTGAGACATCACTTAGCTGCTGTCTAATGCAAGTAGTTCATTGAATTACCTCTAGGCATCTCTTTTATGAACATGGAGGACATCCTGACCTTACTTGGAATGCAGTCCAAATCTTTAAAGATCAGCAGCCACTCAATACGATTTCAAAATAGGATCTTAACAGCTGTAGCCACCAGTACCAGATCTTGAACATTAAAAACACCATCTTTAATAGGCTTGCTTGAAGCTGTAACATTATGTTCATGCTGTCAAGTTATATTTGAAGCCAGTGAAGTGCTTTATCTGCAGTGTAGTTATACTCCTGAAAGTCTACTTTTTATAAGTGTCATGGCAAGTGTTTAACTTTATTATACTGACACTTGCATACTAAAGAAGCAAAAAATACTTCTGTACAAAGTTCACAGAAGGACCTTGTGAAATAACCCAGTTAGATAATTACAGAAATGATCCAATTTAGCTAACAATTGTCCTTTACAGGACCCTTGCATTCATCACAGTCAAACCTGGCCATTCCATACAGTACAAGAAAACTGTCTAGAGACAAAAGTATGAAGTAGAAGCACACAAGGACAGTAGTAACAAATGCCCTTGATCTACTAGTCTAGGAAGCAGCGCACCAGTTGAAACTTGTGCAATAGGATTTCAAGGATGAAGCGAAGCGTAAAACTTCAGAACAGCAGGACACTGACAGTTCAGGATCCAAACAAGATGACGAGTGCTCACAATGAGTATAAAATGTAGCAAATTTTGGCAATAATCGTCATATAAAATGAGCCTTTTAGTTGAAATGCAATTTTGCGTTTAACTTAAAAGGAAATGGATTCATTCCCAACTCCTTAGGAAACATCAGGTAGTCTGACTTGCTACACAACAGCACAAAAACCATCAAAATGATTAATCTGTATGATTCTATAAATCAGGTTATTGCTTATTGAATGGTGCTGCCATGCAGGACTGACCACTGAGGCTACATAATGCTGTCAATGAGTAAAATCCACTTCAAATCTATTAGTTTTCAAAAACATTTTTTCTTCCTAAGATCAAAATCCATTTATTGATATACCCCATCATCAATGGCATGCAAGTACTCATCAGAGCAACACTGTTGTATTATTGTACTGTAAACAACTGTTTAATCAGATTCTAAAAAAAAAAAATATCTTTTTTTATTTTGTGTTATAATTTGGCACATCAGAGATGTTATAAGCGCATGCATGGATACTTAAGGTAAGAGACATGCATAACTCCAACTCCAATGGCCCTCTCTCTTTTCCATGCGTCACATCGGTTTCTGCTACGGTTTTCCATGTGCCTCATATTTGTCCATTATAGCAAAAAGCAGTTTCAGCTCCTGTGGTCGGTGGAAGACAGCGGTTCTACCAAATGGTTCTAAAGGCATGTGACCGGACTGCACAATTCAGCTAGTAAAGCCATCAACTGCTTCCTAAAACGCACCTCGCCGTCATTTATTTACTAGCACCATAGCGATTCTGGCCTCAAATACAACAGCAGATTGGTGGATTGAAGCATGTTCATTGAAAATAACTGTACTAGTAAAACCAAGCTTGTGAGCTGCCACAAACTAAAGCTAATTGCTGCAATTATTGTGAGTACCAGTGTAAGATCTAAAACATCCCCTAATTACCACTAGCTGTTACTTGTCTCTCAACCCGTGGACTATTTTTTTTTTTTACTGTACACAAAAAGAAGTCTGCTCCTTCTGCATTTTGCATTCACTTCCTCTATTTTTCACTTTTCTCAAATACAAAATCAATTACATCAATAGCATTTTCAAAAGGGCAGGCATAAAATAGATCATGTATGGTCAAATAAAACCCCTGTCCAACTTGCATGCCACTGGAAGAATCCTTATCTCTTCATATAAATAAAATCGACTAATCAGGAATTAGTGTACTAAAGACTAAACCTGGCCTTCTAGTACATATTGCCAAAAACATCAATTAATTAAAATATGAGCATACACACACACACAAACACACACAGTATTTTGCCTAAACTGTGTATAAATTCATCAGTATTGTTCAAATGCAGGGCCAGTATACAAAGCACAGGGACAGTAGTTTTCTCATTACTGGGTGAATTGGAAATGGATTGTAGATCTGGATTAAAATCTTTCCCATGTCTCCCTTGACAGAAACGCCATAGATTCTAGACCTCAGCTGGAACACAGAGCTAAAAAAGGTATAATTTAATTTTCAATAACAAAATAACATTTCAGTTTCTGTTAAAATATACATGGAAAAACTTGTCGATATATTAGGAAACTAACTACTTTTTGTACAAAAAGTACAGCATTGTTATTGTAATTAAGAATAATCATAGCATGATATCCACAGAATACAAACTTAAAACCAAGGTCGATATGGAATAAAAAATTATTACTTACAATGGGATTTCTTTCTATTGAGAGACTCAAAATGGAGAAAAAAAAAAGATATAACAAAGCAAATACACATACCGATGAAAAAATGTATGTACTTATTTCTTAAACCAAACCCTTACAGTATTGCACATCTACTGTAGCTAGATTGGATCTATGGGTACTAGTCGATTTTTAAATCAATCATGTTAACTTTAACAGATACTGACACTATTGGGTCACATGACAGAACACAATTTATACCAATTAATTTTTCTGTATCCATTAGAAAGAACCTTTTAAAAAAGAATTCTACTTCACAGCTTGCTACCTCCTAAACACCAATTTTATTCCTAAAACGTATTTGACACCCTAAAACTCAAGCCACCAAATACAGAACTCAAATGTACCCATTATTTTTATTCAAATAACATCATTTCCAGTCTTTCCTCAGCTCTCGCTTCCAAAATAACTTGCACATTCTTACCTTACATACAACCCTCTGCTGATCTGATCATTGATGTGGTAAATTATAGCAGCCTTCAGAATTTACTAAGAGTTACATGACGGATGGACATGAATTATGCATAAACTCAGAAAAGCAAACTTTCTCCTGCTTTCCAAACCTACTATACCGTACCAACTTGACTTAATGCACCACATTCTTTAATAAGACTTTTAATATTATTTTAAAATAAATATAAATGAAGGCAACATTCTCGTTGCAACAAAATATTTCATATTCCCTTTTTAAGGAACAATATATTCTTCTCAAGTCTTTGAATTAAGTTTTGTTTTGTTTTTTTCTCATTTTTTTTGTAAAAATAAAATACCTGAAATGACCTGAAATCCAAAACAAGGAAACCAAAAAAAACAAAACAAAATTGTCTTTGTTAAAAAAAAAAAAAAAAAGACGACAAAAATAAGTGTAAAAATGGACGGGGGAGAAAGAACTAAAAGTGGAAGAGAAGAGGAGCTGTGGGCCTGGTGGTCCACCGTGTGTCAGCAGGAGTGTCATGAAAGAAGCTGGGTTCATGTGACAGGTCGATGCCCTCCGTGTCTCTCTCTCTCTCTCTCCACGTGTTTAGCGTCTTCTCGACCCCAACAAGGGAGGCTTAACGAGCTTTAGTGCCTCATTTTCACTTGTTAATGAGCAGCCCGCCCACCCAGCGGAGCTTGCAGGCAAACCACCGTCTGAGGGGACAAAAGTATTCGTAATGGAACTGCTCAAACTCGGGGGTCTGGCGGATATCACGTAAAAATGCAATGTCAAGGTCGGACTCAGTGAGGATGATGAGGAGGAGGAGCAAGACAAAGAGGAGTCCAATGGTCACAAGGAGCAGACGGAGTACACTTAAAACAAACTTATTCACCTGTTCCGTCTCGCTGAGCGCAGCCTCCCTGCCTGCGCTCTGTACGGGGCCTGCCGCCCTACTGTCCACTCCTAACTCGGCCAAGTCACCCACGGTGGGCGTGCCTGCCTCCGACTCTTTCTCCTCCTCGATGCTGCAGGGGGCGCCGTTGATCTGTCGCGAGACCGCCAGCTCCAGACTGTGCTCGGCCACCGGTGTGGGCAGAACGCTGTCAGAGGGACTGTAGGTCTCATCGGAGATGACTGCCGTCCCGTCGCCGGAGTCCGTCACCTGGCTCCGCGAACGTGGGATGAAGGAGTCGCCGTGGGACACGGAGCGCACAGGGGTGGAGTGGGCGCTGTCCCGCAAAGATTCCAGACCTGGATGGATGGAGGAGGAAGGATAAGAGAGTTGCGTTACAATGATTTTGTTCAAATTTAATCATGGCTGTATCTTTTTAAGGTTAGCATTGTGTCTAAGGCTAAGTTCCCACTGCATGATTTTAAACCCGATTTTCACTCGCTGACAGGTTTCGTGAAATTACCAACAAATTCCCAAAATCGGCGCTTATGATTTGCAGTGACAAGCATGCAGCGTTGAATTATCAAAGACCTGATTTGAGAGCATTCAAAAGTCCTGCTGTTTGAAATGAGTCCTGACTGAATAATGCTTCGCCAATGACCTTCAGCCAATAAGAGAGCAAGATACAGAGCAGTAAGTGGTTCTGGCAGGAGTTATAGACCACAATATCGACAATTTTTCTTCCCAGTGTTTTCCCAACCATTTTCTCCTCAATTTTTTTTTTGTATTTTTGCTTTATATCAGCACACAGATGATTTGTTTCACAAACTTCTTGCGGGTTACCATTTTAATAGCATTACCAGTGTTGCATGATTCGTGCAGTGTGGAAATAATGCTGATCTGATGATTTAGAAAATTGTGCAGTGTGAATTCGGCATTAGTTTAAATGGCAATCTGTGATAAAAGTATGCAACCATTGAGGAATTGTAACCAAACTGTTTTACAGACAGTTCACGAAGACCCTAAAGAATCATACCATGTAGTGTTCCCTTTAATATAAACGGTGCAGACAAAATTCATAGGCGAAAAACAGTACCTTAGATGAGTAGTTTAAACAGGCCACAAGTACAAAATACTACAAAATAATGTAAAAAAAAAAAAATAATGAAAACAATGCCTATTTGGCATAACCACAATCTAGTCTAGACACTCTGGCTTTGGTTTTTCATTTTCACATGATTTTAGCTCAATTTAAACCGAACCTCCAACTGGTGTGACATCGTTTTGAACAACCAGGTTTGTTTCAAGAATTGCTTTTTCCAAAGCTGGAAAAGTTCTCTCCTTAAAACTACCATTGATCCATGTTGATTGTGTTAGGTAGGTGTGCTCTGGTGCTGCTCCTTTTGATGTGGAAAGCTTCTCTGGTCTGTCGAGGTCAGATGCTCAAGAGTAAAACTACAATACTGAAAAGCAGCTTGCTGTAAAGCAATCTATTTTATAAAGTGCTAAATAAACATGCCGTCTTCTCACCGCTGCCATTTTTGGTGTTTATTTTGCTATTTACAAATTCATCTTGATGCCTCTCTCAGCAGGAGGGTCAGCGTTTGACCTTTCCTTGATGACTGCATGATTGAGTTGACCAATTGGCAGATCCTTTCTGTATTGTGACATATTTTAAAAAAAAAATAAATGTAGGGCAGAAACTTGATTATATGCATCAGGTTGCTCTCAAAAATGGATGCAGATGAACAAAACATCAGCCCTTAGCACTTACGTTTAAAGATTTTCTTGTCAGAACTATATAAGAACATCCAGTAAATCGTGTCCAGTCTCTGCGTCTTATTCTGGCCTCAAAGGCTAATCCATACAATCTGACAAGCAGCAATCGCAAAGGACAGAAAAAACAACAAGGTGTGCATTGTGCTCGAGGGAGAATATTAGAAGGGTCTCGTGAAGGTGACAGACCCAAATACTAAATCACAGGCCTGGAGTTCAGTAATGCGCTCGGAGCAAAGCAGACCAGAGCGCTAATGTGAAAAGACATTTCCCAGCTTGTTTGCTCTGATAGACACTGTACTTCAAGCCCCCACAGGCCTGGGAATCACATGTATTGACAAGCAAACAGCCAAGTGGCTAAGGTGTTGTAACAATTAGCAGCACATGGTCAATCAAAAGGACTAGACCTCACTATACAACGTGCACATGTGTGTGTGTATATATAGCACCTAATCTCAAATAGCTACTAACTTAGAAAGGCTTTAAATAGGTTTTGCGATACCAGTCTATTATAATCCAGTACAGAAGTTACATGATACACAGAATCCATCTGAGAGGGGATGTATATTTCTGTTCTTAAACATAATAACTTTAATACCATGATGTTAAGAGGATTCGTCACAGTAAGTGACCACGTAGTCCACAAAGTGAGGAGGCTGCAAATCTCCCATAAATCCCTGCGCTTCGGTTCTCGCATACCCGAAGCAAACGGGTTTGCTGAGCATTAGATTCTTGAGCGTGTCACTGCAGATACGTTACATCTCTATTCTGATGTGAAGGGATTAGGATTTCATCTTTTGACGATGTGACATTTTAGCGTTCAACCAAAGGCCTCTCATTTACAATATTAAACATCCTGCCAAAGAGAAAAATGGTCACGCATGAAAGCACATCTGCTTTAGTGCATACAGCTGAACTCGGCTCTCATTTATCTGAATTTAACAGCTCAGGTTTTACTTGAAATATGCGAAGACTGTATTTACCTGTACTTCTGCATTAATAATTCATGAAAAATGTGCACTGCTCTAGTTAAAATAAAGTAATCTACATATTCTCCAGGACTGAAAACGCTGTTTAAACATTTACAGACCAGACAGTATAATGTGAACATTGACCATTAAATCTTCTTCAGCGGTAATAGCTTCCATAGTTAATATTAGTCCTGTAGTTTGGAAATCCCTTTAAAATTGTTCAACAATTTGAACTGTTCTTTGTGTTAAACGCTCTCTTAGTGCATGTATTCGATTAATGTCTGGCCTCAATTTCTTCTGTGAAAGCAGTTCCAGTGGCGAATTACTTCTTGTATCACCCTGATATTATCATCCTTCTCTCGCCATGCTTCACAGCTGGAATCAGCTTTTAGTTTCAGGCTGCAGTCCTTCAAACATTATGCTGCGCGTTTCTGCAATTCCTGCAGTTTTTTTTTTCAGGCTGCATTTCATACTGTCTTCTTCTTGTGATCCTTGAAAGTTTAGCAACAGCACTGTTTGTCTTAAACTTGCAGAATGTGGATTAATGAATACGTAAGTAAATTCATGTCCCAATCACATTTTCTTAGCCAAACGTACATACGCTGTTTTTTTTAAACCAAGTATGAATCTCTGAATGTAACCTTTTTAATAGTTTAAAACTTTCTTCTTCTTTTTTTTTGGAACACCAGTCATCAAAGCTTGGTGAATACTGGTCACAATCACTGAGATTTACTTTAAATTTAACAAGATTATGCACTGAAAACTACTACAGATCATGTTTTCATGCCATTTCAAGTCTTATTTTGACATTACAAAGTGATTATATCTGTGTGCAAGTTGTTTACTTGCTTTTTTAAATTAATGCCATTATATTGTTTATTCAGACTAATTCACGAACAAGATTTTTTGCAACCAATCACAGCTGTTCATAAATATATATCCATGTCATATTGCAATGGAGACATTACCTCCACGTACAGCACATGACTTTCTGCCATTCATTCACAATGGGCTCAGGGAAGGCGAAAGAGACCTGCTGGTATCAATGTTGGACAGTGTTTCTTTAGAATTTGAATCTTTAAAATTGATTCAATATGTTGAAGAGGCACTGCCTCCCTTGTTTCCTCAGAGGAAACACCCTGCCAAGAATGGTTTTACAGCTTTCAAGCTTCTAACATGCACTATTAATTATGATCAGAACATTTGGAAAAAACATTTTATTTTTTTGATTGTGTCAATAACCTAAAGTTAATTGACTAATTGCTCTTTAAAGAAAACATTAGCCTTTAGGTTCACTTTAGGTTTCAAACAAGACTATGATGTGTTTGCCTGCTTTTTTAATGTATACTGTAGATAATGCATATAATTTCAATTATAAGTCCAACTTCTCTTTGCAACTGCAGTATTATATAAAAGTTACCAAAATACTTATTATGGGTTATAAAATGTTTTAATAATGTGGATTAATGAACCGCTTCAAAACCTGGCAAAAAATAAATGAATTTCCATTTCCATTCAGACCAACACGAAAATGAATTTTCCCAGGTCTGCGTGTGTAACAAACAGACGGGCAATGTGCCAGCGTTTCATTTTGACGTCAACATGGAATGGCTTGGGACTCTTTTTTTAAAAAGAATCATTTCAATGATTCAGTATCAACTCTTCTGAGAGAAAAATGCACTTTGCAGGATGTTTTCATTCATGTAGAAATGTGCTATTTGCTGCATGAAAGGTCATTTCCAAAAATCCATAATAGGGCCACTATAAAATGGTGGTAAGATTTTAAGTTTTTGAATAAAAATATACTCAACAATGCTGCATGGATTTAATAAAAATACTGTAAACAGTAATATTGTGAAATACTTTCTAAAAATTTGGGGGGTTTTTTTCATCTTTTCTATTTTAATATATTTCTAAATCATTTTAATATGCTGATTTAGTACTCAGTATCACAGTTGAAACACACTTTTGCTACCTTATAGCTTTAATGATTTTGTTTTATGTACAGAAAGCTCGCTGTCGCTTTTGATCAGTTTAATGCGTTCTTTCTCAATAAAAGCATCCATTTCTTCAAAAGAACATCTTACTGACCCCAAACGTTTGAGCGGCAATACATGTTTGTTTGTTTTCTTAATTAAAACACTTCACACCTCAAAAATGCTTTTTTAACTGACAACAAACACCAACAGAAATTCCATTACCTGCCTCTTTCTATTCTTATCCACCTAATCCCATTTCATCAAACCAAAGCAGAAATAAAATAGATCTCACTGAAAAAGAGCTTCAGTAAACCCTAATAAATTAAACGTCAATCCGGTGCAGAAACAAACACACGTTAGACTTTACCTAAAGCTGTGGTGGGCACTGCATAAGATGGTGAAGTCATGGGCAAAGGTGATGCCCGCAGCTGGTCCTGCTGCCCTGTGAGGGCCGGGTAAAGAGGCAGGACGCCCAGGGCCTTTCCCAGCATACGAGGCCCCAAACTCAGCACCCGAACCTTTACATCCCGATAGCAGTGGTTGATCATGCGCAGGTGGACGTTCACCCGGGTGGTGATGCGGATTAGGCACTTCACCATGTTTATCTCCGAAAAGTGAACGTCTGCAGCTGCCGGACTTCTTTAGCAGTTACCGGTGCCCTATTTCCACCGTAAAGGCTTGGCTGTGCTAGTAAACGGCAGAGTAGGGACCCAAGACGGCGGTGGCCAATCCTACCCCACTCAGGCCTCTCACCTCCTCCTCCCTTCTACAGCCAGTGACTTAAATGGCGAGAAAGGTCCTGTCTATTTTCAGAGGAGGGTATTAATACTCCTTGAAGACTCCCAGTCAGCACATGCAGGATAGTTGACTTTATCATCCCCAGCTCTCTGAGCCGATCGCTCTACAGACAAGAGCTCTTCACAACATCTTAAGAAGGTCTTTTTCTGTGTTGAGTCACAGAAAGGATACGGTGAGCAGAGATTTAACTCATGCTGAGAGAGGGCAGTGCTGTGTTGGGATGCTGGTCTAACAGTCAGGCTCACTAGATGAGACCCAGAACGAAGGGGTGGGTAGAGGACACCGGGAAGCCTCGGATGGGTGGGACAAGATGGCACAGCTGGTGCCACAGGGAAGTGTTAGTACTGACTGTACACAGCTGGCACAGAAATAGAGTTTTTGTGACTGACAGGAGCACCTGCGTCTCCACTCCTCTAAATGACGGCCGGTTCAGCTTCATATTACTGCATGCGGTCAGCTTGTGAACTTTGGTGAGGGCGTGTGTGTGTGTGTGTGTGTGTATATAAATAAATAAATCAGGAATCGATTTCGCTGACTCTATGTATTAAATAAATATATAAGCAAAATATTGGTAGAAAAAACAATTTAATTAATATATGTATTTTTTGACATAAAAATAAAGATAAATACTATTTTAATAATAAACATGTAGAATGTATGTAAATGTATATATTTAAAACAATTAAAAATCTAATGATAAATACTGTTTTTGTTAATATATTACAAAATTCACATACATAATACAATATACAGTGTGTGTGTGTGTGTGTGTGTGTGTATACATTACTATGCAAGTTACCAATTCCTCATGGGCATTTAGCAATTTTTACTTTTTAGTCTGAGGTTATTCTCTTTTTGGCTTATTTTACCTAGAAAGAAAACTAGCTTAATAATTATGCACACCTGAATATAAGGTGTTTTTTACTTAACAATTATATATCACTTATAAATGATGAAATACAAAATTATTAGCTTGGAATTGGTAAAATGTGCTTGGAAAAAAACATATGATCAGAATATCAAATTAACAATAATAATTATGCATGCACTGGATATAAATAACACAAAAGTAACAAATACATAAAATGAAAAAATATATAATTTATTATTTTTTTATATAAAAATAATTGTAAATAGAGTGCAACTAATAATTTTTAAAAACTTAATAAAACCTAAAGTAAATATTTTATTCAATATATTATAACTGTTACTACACAACAATACACTCACACAGACACACACACATAGACATATGTATAGTAAAAAAACATACTGGTTGCAACCAAATATATCTAACACGAGCTACAAAACCATGCTAAAATATTCCCTACAGTAACTTTGATTGGAAATGTTTTCGTTTTCTTGACTTCTTGAATTCCTTTTTTTATTATATTGTCGTCTTGACATAAATGGACCTCTTTTTATAAATGATATGTTGTTGAATTATAAGTTGGCCGTTTTCTACAGCATTGACATTTAGTGCTCTGCCTGTGGTTTGAGGGCTTCAGTGTAGAGCTGAACTGATGTTAATGGCTTGAACTGTACTCTCACCTTCCATGATGGATATGTGTACGGCTCTCCGGCGGGTCCGCGGGACACTGCTCAGCCGTGGTCCGTGTGTGATGGATGGACAACTTCTGCTGGGCACCAGGCCAGCCCTGTGACCACATACAAATGCAGTACTGTATCAACACACCCATATATCATACTACAGTACATCCTATGACTACAGACATCAGTCTTACTAGACATGCATGCATGCATACAAAACAAACAAAACCAAAAGAACGTGACCCAGTGTGAACAATTAGAAAGATAACAGATTCACTCTCATGCATACCTGTGTATTTCTGGAGGTTCCCGTTTAATTTTTGCACTCTGCTCCATTACCTCTTTGGCTACTCTTCCACTGAAATTAAACAAAAAAACAACTGACGTGTCCAGTTCCCCCTGCTAGAGTGAAATATTTTGGCATAACTTCCTTAATCAAATTAAATACCCATAAATATGTAACTAAAAAGATACATAATGACCTCTTTAAGTGGACCAAATCAAAACTTGTTCTTTATTTGTAACCAAAAACTAAAATGTATATTATATAGTATTATATCAGAAATATCTCAAATATATCTAAAACAAATATCTTAAATTCTCCTTATATTATATTTCATATTATATTAGATCACAAATATCTAAAAATATATAAAATATTCCTTGTGTATATATAGAGTAAGCAAAAAAATGATATATTATATTACATCATACTATATTATATTATACTAAATTTTATCAGAAATATTTAAATATCTAAAATTCTCATTGCATTCATACTCTAACCAAAAACTGAAATATATTATATTATATTAGAAATATATCTAAAACAAATATCTAATATTCTTCTTATATTATATTGCATTATATTATATCACAAATGTCTAAAATTATATAAAATTCTCTGTGTATTTATAGTGTAACCAAAAACTAAATTATATTATATTTACTCTCTCTCTCTCTCTCTCTCTCTATATATATATATGTAGTCAGGTTATATATATCTGGTTGAGGCTGTTTTGACCAGCTTCAAAACCAACTAAAAGAAAACAGCTACGCTTTCCAGCCATGTTTTCAAACTGCTGGCATTTCGGTGGGAATCGTGATCCCTGTGACTCAGAGGAATGGTGACCACTGCTACTAGAGTCCATGAAGCTCAGGAATTAGATTAACCTTATTGAGTCCCCTCTCTTAACTCAATCTCTGTCTCTCAAGCTGTGACTGAACTACTTTAAACTAAAACCCTCAGTGGAGTCCTTTAATGCCTTAAAACCCTGCCTGTCTCCTTACATAGAAGTGAGAAAATAACTGTTATCAATTTCCTAATGAGGTGTTTGAGCCTGAGAGCCCACTATAATAACTGATCGTGCTGTTTGTTTAATTGCCCCGATGGCTCCATTCATCTGTTACAATTGCAGTTATTAAGTAAACGTCTGTGTCTAAAAGGTGGCCTGTGTGAAACAGCTCCATCCGCAGCAGGTTGTGGTGCATTGGCTCCAAAACAGTCACCTCTATGTGACCGTGACGAGGACAGGAGGCTGTTTTTGGAGCAGGGACCCCTGAGGCTGTGGCGGTCCGCTGGCAGTGACCCGTGCTGTGTCTGTCTGTCTGTCCACACTTACCTGTAGCGGAAACGACTCCCCTTGAAGAACAGGTTACTGCTGGACACCGTACGAACCTGGCTCGATTTCTCCAGCCTGACGAGAGACAGAGAGCAATGATTAAGCTCTAGACATGCACAAAAAAACACATTTTTATTCAACTAGAATGCTAGTACAACTCAGTATTTCAAAACTCTCTCATTCAGGAATCATTTCTCTTTTAAGCACAAATATGACATTGCTGTTATCAAATATGTTCTTCAGTACAATCTGAACCTAACAAACTCTGGTAAAAGTATACAGTACATAGTCCTTTTTCAGTAAAAATAACCAAAGTAGTTGGTAATTAATGTACTTAAGTATTACAAGTAAAAAGTACTGGACCAAATTCAATAGGCTTATTGAAAATAAATAATCAGCTTGCTCACAAATCGGACATGAAATTATGACCACTGATGTCACATGGGCTGTTTTACCGATGTTTATGGATCTGGGATCATTTCAGTTGTGTTGCTGTCTATGGAGGGATGGATGGCTCTCTAATTGCATCAAAAATTTGTGTTCTGAAGATGAGTGTGGTCTTACTGGTGTGGCACGACATGAGGGTGAGAAATCCCAAATCATTTTGGGGTGAACTAACCCTTTAATCGTTTGACAGCACTAATTATACCTCAGATTTTGTCATATCACCTAACTCAAAACATGCTCAAAAGGTTTAGTTTCTACAGCGAGTAAATATTTTTTTATCTAACCCTTCTAGTAACCAGAACCTCAGGCTGAGCTTGTTCTGACTCAGACAGTCTCAAGTGAACATTTGATTCAGGCTTTTCATCACCAGGTGTGGAATCTCCTTCCCCAAAGACAGCCTTTATGTGAATCATAAAACCCGCTTTTCAATTATCATCTGCTTTCACCTGCCACAAATTCCCCTTCTCTAGGGGATGTGAACTGCAGCTGCAAATTTCTCTTTGCCCCAGCGGAATGAATTCAGTCAGACTTGGAATACCACGCAGATTCAGTTTTGATAAGGCGCCTTGCCAAATCAGTGATTACACTATTCCCTTCACCTAAATTGAGCTTTCCCACACTTCATGATGAGCGCTGAAACAGACTCTCGTTCCAAAGATGTCACCCTAGTCAGCCAAAATCGTTCGTCATAAAACAAAAAGACAAAAACCAGCGGTTGCTCGCCGTGTTAAGAAACCGGGCTCTCCTTTTAAAAACCTGAAACACCGCAGTCTGCCTCGAGCTGCACATCACTTTAAACACTTCCCATGGCGTGGCCAAGGACACGTACATTGAACCGTGACTGAAATGTGCACGGACATCCCTCCGGAGGAGCCAGCAGAATGCATCTTTCATTGCTCAAGCAGTAAAGGTCATTCTCAACACGTGGCTGTTCCATTAGATGACCCCCGCGAGGTAAAAACAGTGACAGCATCTAGACGTAGGTGTCCAGACACTTGCAGAAGTGTCTTGCATTATTAGTTATTATTAGTCAGCTTATTTACTTAAATATCATGCTCTGGAGAGACGAAATGACAAGTGTTCGCAATTAGGAAGAGCCAAAAAGGGACAAATTATTTCTGGAACTTGTTTATTGTGCAGTTGCCCTTTCAGAAGCATCTCACCTGTCTAACCAAACAACTGTATTCATCTCAAAGCAAGGAGGAATGCAAAAACTCACTTGTAGAAGGCTTGATTTTCAACACCACATTTCCACAGGTGCTTGCAGGCCTCTGGAGTTGGTGCAAAGTATGTCAAGATGATCTTTTTGTCCTGTGCGTAACAAGAAGTCATTAAAGGTGCACTAATGCAGCACTGTCATGAAGGGAATTATTAAAGTTTCACAGATTGTGTCATAATCATAAGACAGTTCGGTATATTGTAATTATCTTTGACTTCACCAATGTTGGCATATTTAGTGTTCTCACCTCCTTCTGATTTGCATATATATGAAATGTCTTTCCCTCAAACTTCAGTTTGGTCACTTCGTTCCTGTTCAAGTGGAAGAAGAATGCATATATTAATATATTATAATGTATACAAATTAATAATATAATAATAACAATTAATATTATATATATTAGTGCTGGGCAACGATTAATCGCGATTAATCGCATCCAAAATAAAAGTTTTTCTTTACATAATATAT